>VSMD01116726.1:0-43603 GCA_008750895.1 Mirza zaza | reverse complement strand
AACCAGAGTTTTCCTAGTTTTCTTTAAGCATTTTATTGTTCTCTTTATCTTTTCCGATACTCCTATATCCTTCCCAGAACCCTAATGGGCTAACCTGCTCTCTGAGTCACTCACACCAGTATGTACTCTTGGTGGAAGACTATGCACTTCTCCCCGTTACTCCCACTTCTGAGCCCACTAAGAATTTGTAGAGATGTCGTTCCTCACTAAGGATTTACATCAGATTTACATTGTGACTCAGAAGACATGGCCCACATGAGGCCACTTGGGCATTGCTCCTTCTTTGATACCTTGGAACTTTAAGCCTCGCCTATTCACAGATACTGGATAAAAAATGCTGAACTGAGCTCCAAGAAAGAAAACCCAATAAAAATTCGAGTCAACAAATATTTTTTGACCACTTAATGCAGGTGTTGTGAAATCCAGATGAACGGACTCTCCAGTTCCGGAGCCCACAGTCTGATGGAAGTGGCTGGCAGGCAAACAGTCTGTGTGAGACAGTCCTTTAAGTACCTGGTGGTACAGCTACGATGTCCCCATGTTCCCAGCGTTCTGAGCCCAAGGGAATCAGGAAATGCTCCCTGGAGGAAGTGGCATTTGATCCTAATGTTGAAAGACAGGCAAATAAAAACTCTTATTCACATGCAAACCTGAGCGCAAATGTAGATAGCAGGTTTTAGTGATAATGGTTGAAACTTAGAAGTAATCAAGATGTCCTTTAATAGGTAAACGGATAAACTGTGCCACGTCCATACAATGGAATGCTGAATAATATTCAAAATTCTGGTCTGGTCTTTCTTCACTGACTCTCGTGTTGCCTGGCTCCAGGCTGCCCCTAACTCCCTGGCACTTCTGGTGGAATACATCCACAGTGTAGACACGAACAAGTTGTTATTGATCACATTACTCACATTACTCTTCGAAGACTGTGCTTGGAAGGGGGGTAGGGGGAACACACAGAGGTCGGGGTTTACTCTGAGTCGGCAGCTTCTCAGTGGGCAATAAATGTGTTTATCTTAGGCTTGTGCTTAAATTACTTTAAACACTCCCCATAGTCCCAGGACAAAATCCAGGTTCCTGTGGTCTGTTCTCTTGCTGACCAGCCTCGCCTTCCACCATTCCTCCCTCGCATCGCAGTCTCTGCAGCACGGCATTACCCGTCCTGACCACAGCAGGTGCGGAGTGTCACAGGATGGTGCCTTGGTCCCTGAGATTGCCACCAACTGGAATGTCCTCTCTCCCTGACCACATTTCTGCTCTGCCCGTCTTCTCTTGCTCTCTGTCTCTGTCTCTGTCTCTCTCTCTCTCCATCCCTCCCTCCTTGCCACCAGACCCCTGACAACCACTGATCTTTTTATTGTCCCCATGGTTTGGCCTTTTTCAGAATGTCGTATGGTTGTAATTATGCAACATTATACAGCCTTTTCAGCTGCTTTTACTTAGGAATATGCATGGAAGTTTCCCTCATGTCATGAGGTTGTAAGGTTCCCCCAGCTCATGGCACTGCCATTCATTTCCTTTTATTGCTGTTCATTTATTGCTTATTCATTTCCTTTTATGCTCTCCTCCCCCCCCATAGCCACCCTTCGAGCTTGGTCCTGTGATTTCTATGCTACCGATGACAGAACTGAGGCCCAGAGCCCTGAGCAGCCTTGCCTGATGTCGGAGGGTGAGCCCAGCTCATCCGGCCCCAGATCCGGGGCTCTCTCCACGCCCTTTTGAGCTGCTTTACACTCGGGATTCCATCTCCAATCGTCAGTCAGGTCTCAACCCCAAAAGCCCCTGCCAAAGAGGTCACTCCTGGACACGTTGAATCCCATTTTGGAGAGGGACAGAGTAGGCACGCACTGTCATCGGGTCACTACACGTACATAGACTTCTGCACCCGCGATTCCACGACAGGGGAGAATACCGATACCCATTTGTGTTAGCTTCCTAAGGCTGCCGTAACAAAGTACCATAAACCACGTGGCTTAGGACCACTAGAAATCTTCTCTGTCGTAGTCCAGAGGTTACAAGTCTGAAATCAAGGTGCCAGCAGGGTTGCTTCCGTCTGGGGCTCCGAGGGAGGCCCCCTTCCACGCCTCTCTCGTGGCTTGGAGTGGCCTCTGCGAGTCCCCAGCACGCCTTGGTTGTGGCTGCCTCACTCCAGCCACTATGTGCCTTCGCCTTGTGGGTTTCTTCTCGTCCATGGGCGTCGAATCTCCCTTTTCTTTCTCTTACGAGGACACCAGTCATCAGATTTAGGGCCACCCTAAATCCAGGATGATCACATCCTGAGATCCTTAACTCATGTACATCTGCAAAGACCCTATTTCCAAATAAGGTCGCACCCTACTGAGGGGCCCGATTCAGCCTGCTACAGTGCAGACGAACCAGGTGGGGTTCGGGGCGGTTGCCTGACTGGCCTCAGCCGGGAGCCAGGAAGTTAGCAGGACTGACGGCTGGAGACCAGCTCTTCTGACCACAAACCCGGGCCTTTCTTGACTGTAAGTCTCAAAGTGATTATCTCTGAATGTGACCGTTGATTTAGAGATGTACACATGGCATTCAGAGCCAACGAGAATCAAGAATGCATTCGTCAGAACTTCTGAGAAAGAGAAACTTCTTTTCTGTGGGAATGTGCCTATTGTCTACTGCTGCATAACGATTACCCCAGAATGTTCCAGGTTAAAACAACAAATATTTCTTATCTCATGGGTTTGAGGGGCGGGAATCCGGCCTGGTGTAGCCGGGACTTCTGTTTCCAGGTCACTCCCAGGCTGCCATGGAGATAGCACTGGGCCTGCAGCCTCGGGCGGGAGGGGTCTGCCTCCCAGCCCACTCAGGGTGCTGCTGGAGGCCTCCGCTCCCGCAGTCTGTTGCACTGAGGCCGGTGTTTCTCACCGTAGTTGTCCACAGACTGTTCTCAGTTTCTCGTTACTAGGACCTCTCCATAGAAGCTGCAGCTCACAACATGCACCTGCTTATTCAGAGCGAGAGAGTGAGACATGCCGCAGAAGGTGTATAAAAGTCAAGTCACCGTCTATCATAACCTGATCTGGGACATGACATCTCAATCATTAAGTCATTAAGCGTGGCCCACACCCAAGAGGAGATGACACGAGGACGTGCACACCAGGAGGCAGGGATCACAATGGGGCACCATCTTGGAGGCTGGGTCCCAGATGGAGACATTAAGGCAGACTTTCTATTTCCTGTGGGTGGGGTGATGGGAGGATGTGAGAAGCAGAGCTATAGAATCATTTGGCTGTAGTGAAAGGGGAGCTGGGGGGTTCCCAGAAGCCACAGCACAGAGCATGGGGACAGAGCCAACACCAGTGGAGGCGGAATGAACAGACCCAGAAGAACCAGGTCAGGGGTGACATGATTGAGCTTCTTGATCAAGCCCCACCTGAAGCCCAGGACCTCTGAACTCTTCAGATACGAAGGGACGATAAATTCCATTGATAAGAAGTTTTGACAGATGCATGACCCTGCATCTAAATGCAGGGAAGGTAGAGAAAAGAACTCCCTGGATTTACTCGCCTCTGGCTACAACCCTGTTTCCTCATTCACGATCACTGCTCTCTAATGACCCACATCAGTATCGTGAGCTGAACTGGGGTGGCCGCCAGCAAGCTCAGGGTTTCGTTTCTAGCTGCATCCATATTCTCTTCACACCCAAGAGTTGCTCATAGTTCACCAGGAGCCCTGAAGTCGAGCAGCTGATTAGGGTAAGGACTGTTTACACCTGAGCACACAGCCAACACCCCACCACCACCACCACCAAATCCCAGGGACTGTTTCTCTTGCTGTGTCCGCAGGTGGGTTTTTAACAAAATTAGTAATGAGATCTTGCCTCCAAATCCCTTTTCCCTGGTGAATTCACTAGGGGAAATCAGCTGGTCTGGGGAGAGCCTGTGTGGCCTGTGTTTTTCAACGGATGCTGAAACTCTACCGTCTCCGCACGCTGCCCTTCCACCTGCAGCCACCCGCACAGAGACGAGTAGCCACGAACCTGTCTTCTCCCATCGCACTGGAGAGTTTGCTAACACGGGCTCGGCCCCCACCCCTTTTCTCACTTGCTCAGACTCCAGACAGTGCTTATAAAAAGTCACACCGTGACTGTGGAGATGTAGTTGTGCTCTGGACTTTTTAACGTTTGGGGAATCACATCTCATGGGCTCCCCCACCCCTGCCCTTCTCCTTACCCAATAAACAGCGTCTAATCTAGAGCCTGTGAGCTCGTTTTCTGATGGGAATTATAGGTGATGGAGTCACACCTTCTGCTTCAGGGACCGTCCCCCTTTCCCCGGTGGACACTCACCTCCCCCACAACCTGCTCTGCCCGCCCGTAGAGGTAAGAAATAACTACTCCCTGGAGACGTCGTAGCTGACTCATAAGACAAAAAAAGGGTTTGGGGAAGGATAATAGGAAGTGTATGGATTTTGTTTTGTCTTTCTTTTTTCTTTTCACATTTTATTGATTTAATAACAAGGTATGAATGTTCCCTTTTATTTACTTTCAAATTTTAACAAATACTTCTGGCTATAATTTCCCAATTTCTATATTTAAAGCAACTAGCCACATATAGTTGGGAGCGAACTGTGCTTGACGTGGTGGCGTATGGTATCAAGCGCTGCATACGTGTGGATTAACCAATAAGCAAACTCAGTGCTTATGAGCTGCAGTTAGCACGGGGAGAGGCGCCGACAAAAGGAGGAACGGGGTTTACTGCTGCTCCTCTCCCAGCATGAAAATCCACCGTGAATTAGCTCATTTCTCCTGCCTTTGCCTTATTGTCCAGGGAAATGACACAAGATTTGCTGAGAGTGGCCATTGTAAGCAGGCTGGTTCATCGCTTGGGGACAGATTTCTTCTTTTCTACACAGAGTATATTTGACATGAAAAAAAGGTGTTCTCAGTGCCCTCCAAGCCATTCAATTCTGTAAAGTGTCCAGAAGGGGACATTGGAGGACTCCCCTTGTGACAGGCTCGGAGAATAGGGCCCCACCTATTTTAGACGTGGGATCCTGACAAAACTAGGACCCTCAGCTTTTGAAGTCATGTGTGCTAGTTGGCATAATAACAGCCACCGTTGCACTAGGTACCGACTTGGGGGCCCTTGTATGAAGCACTGTGCCACACGCTTCACACACGTCAGTTCTGATCCCACAGCAGAGCTGCGAGGAGGCGTGGGCTCGGACCTCCATTCTACAGAGAAGGAATCTCAAGTTGTGACGGACCATGTCACATGGGAAAGTCATATAGCTCGTCAAGACCCTTAACCAACCGGGAATGTCAGATATTCAAGCATTTGTTTTTTTCCTCTCTGCGATGGCATGCTGCTTAGTTGTGTTTTCATTTCTTTTCTTTTGGGGTGCCCACACCAAGCCCTTCCCGTGCTCTGTGAGAGGCAAGGCTCGTTGGAATGAGAAAGGCAGCTGCTCTTGCTTCTCGCCGTCTTTCGCTGGAGCTCAGAGAGCGGCAGGCACAGACCTCTCGAGACCAGGAGGCCCAGGCACAGGTGAGAAGGGCCCAGGTGAAACCTGGAAGGGCAGGAGGTGAGGTGGCTAATGGACTCCCGCCATCCGCCCACGGGAACCCTGGGGGCCTGGAGGCTTGGAATTGTTCTCCAGGCTAAAAGAGCATTTGCAGCCATCCCAGGGGAAAGCCATTTAGCCAGGACAATTAGGTCATTTAGACTGACCGTATTTTGTGTTAAAACCAAGGGAATTCCTGGCTCAGCCTGCCCAGGCTTTCTTAACCTCGCTGGGTAAAGACGCTGAGGAGGAACCAGTGGCGTCCCCCTGCAGCCTGGGAACCTGCCAGGGGCTATCTGAGAACACTGTGGACAGTCCCATGGGAGGTGGGGGCGAATATGTGTGTATGGGACAGGGTGCACAAAATAGGGGATGAGTCATTGAATGCAAAAATGACAAAGCTTTTCGTAAAGTTGAAGGGAAGAGGAGAGCCAGCAGGGCAGGAAGAAATCCTGGGCCTCTGGGCGGGTGGTACGAGGGCTGCTTTGGGAAGGCAAGTTCAGGCCACCCTGGGCAATGCACCTGGATGAAAAGGAGAGTGTTGGAGGAAAGCAGCTGGAGAAGACGGCTTCTTCCTGAGGCCAGACAGGTGCCAAGGAGTTAGCAAGGCAGAGACACGGGGAGGGCTTTCTAGCAAGAGGGGCCATAAATACTAGTATAGTGATTGTTTTAAATGTAAATGTAAATTCAATTTAAAATTAAATTTAATTTAAAGAAGAAGGCCTGGATGCATCTTCAAGGTGACCTTTTTACGCATCTCCGCCTTCCCATCCCTGCCTCCCTCATTTCCCCAACGTACCAAATTCAAGCTGCTGTGATATTTGACTTGCAAAGCCCAACCACTTTCATTACCTGTTAACCTGTTTATCAGTCTCCCTATAAATACTCTTCTCCATCCTCCCACTTCTCTCTGGAGGTCTCACACAGGAATGCCCACCCTCTGCTAGACTCTCTGCTTGGAACAACACCCAACACCCACCCTAGAGCCTCTGTGTCATCACTACCTCCCTCTCTTCCTCTCTCAGCCTGCTAGGGGTACTAACAAACCATAGGCTGAGTTCTGCGGCTGCGGCTGTTTTACGTGAGTGCAATAGCCCCGGCCCCATGGTGCGCTCTGGGAGGACGGGGTTACCTCTCAGTCCCCAACAGATCCTGGACACCACGGCTCTGCTCTCACCACTCTCCAGCGAAAGGCTTGGCTCCCAGTGACTGACTCTTTAGATTTCCTGCTGTAAGAAAAACAATGAACGACAACGAAACTTTACCACGCCATGTTTGAAAGCTCATTTTATTTCAGCCAAATTTCCTCTCCATTTTAGTTGGGCAACTTGAGCTGATTAGGCATAGACTATACATCACCAGTTATATTGAAAGATTCATCAACCTCAGGTATTGGGCCTCCCTTCCTCTTTAGATTACTGAAGGCAATCTGATGTGTTTATATAGATAGTACTTTGGAGTTTACCAAAAAGTCTCAAGTCATTGTCATGTTTTCCTTCGGAGAAGACTGAAAGGGTATTTTATACCCATTTGACAGATGAGGAAGCTGAGGCTCAAGGGAAAGGACAAGGGTGAGCTCAGCAAGCTACAGGGAGGAAGTGGACCCAAAGCTGCCTGACAGCAAATTGCCTGCTCATTTCAATGCACTGGCCCTTGTCTCAGCAAATCTTATTTAAAAGGCAGATACTATACTGCATTTTCCTAACACTGTTAATGAGGTGTCTGAAAACCCACTGCGGTGTGGAAGGACAGGCACCCACTGGGGGCTGAGCGAGGCCTGGGAGGAGTGTGCTGTCTTGGTGGAGTGAGGCACAGGTACATTCCTGTGAGGCACAGTCTTTCTCTTTATTGAGGAAGTAAACTAGCTCAACAAAGCATTGTGTTCCCTTCAAGTCCAGATCAAAGGTGTTGCAAAAAAAGCAGTTTAATAAGGTCACAGGGATGCTGAAATCTTCTGTAATTTTTTTTTTCATATCAGAACGGGTTGACTATAAAATGATCAGATGTGAAGACCAGAATAACTGTTGAAAACACAGTGCTTTCAAGTGAGGTGGAAACTGGGGAAGAAAACTCTAGTTGAGAATGACCAGCAGTTGGCACTCACGTTTCAATGTGATTTACCAGCAGGACAGGACAATTGGATTTGAGTTGAATGCACCGAGCTCCAGGTGACAGTAATGTCCAGGTCACTGTGCTGTCTAGGGGAGGGAGAAGGGCTGTGAGTTCTTGAGCCCAAAGGTGATCTTTTCTCGCTTTGTGGTTCTGGTTCTATGGTGGTGTTGACGGCACCGGGCTAAGTGGTGGAAATTCAGACTGTGTAGTATGAGATGCATGCATGCAGACTGGAAGGCATGCAGCCAAGGGATCCAAAAATAATTAAAATAAGAATGAGATTACCTTTCATGGACAGATACAAAGACCAACTGTACGCATTTACCCTAAACGACAACAGAAGGAGACCAGAAAGATAATTGAAGGATTGGGAAGATCAAAGGGCAGGAGGATTTGCTCTCTCTGGCACAAGGATCTAGAATTGCAAAAACCAGAACAAATGATGCTAAAATGCAGTTTGCCTGGCAGAAAAGCTTAAAAAAAAAAAAAAGAAACAATTTTCCTTGGAAGAATTCATATTTAGGGGATGATTCAAACTCTACGCTTGTAAACTATCAAAAGTGCATTTGAAAGAGAGGAACCATGTGTGGGCAATGAAAGAGTATCTTAGAAGATCTGCAAGGAGAATACATTTTTACCTACTATGACAACATGACATAAGTTCAAAAGCTCCAATTGTGTTGACCAATCGCATGTGCATTCTACAAGCAGAATTTTGGGAACAGAAACTGGACCTCCAGGTTCCTTACAGCCATGGCAGGATATAGAATATCTTTTTGGAAGAAGTCCTGACACAAGCCTAAAGGAGAAAACAAGCACATTTCTGAAGGTTGTGAACTCAGGGATGTCTGAGAAGAGAGAATGAGAAACCAGGCTGGTGTGGAGAAAGACCGTTGTACCATTTTTTAAAAGCAAAGTTCTGCTAAGTTAATCCTGTATTTGATCTCAAGAAAAAAAAGGAGGCCATTAATAATTTGTTCAAAAATACATATTTCCATATATTTCATGCATTCTTTCATGCCACTGGGACAAGGAAGAAGGAAGTCTCTAAGAAGTAAACTGCATGCTGATGCCTCAAGGTTACCGGCAGTTAAGGGGAAAGAGCAGCACATATTACGGTCAAGGCCTTGGGAGAGCAGAGCCTAGTGCAGGAACTAAGAGGAGTCCAGTACAGGTGTGAGGCCCAGAGGTGCACGGCGCAGAAACCCAGGGTTATTTAGAACACAGACCAAGATCTTTGTGAATTATCCCAAATCCACAAGGGGACCATGGGGAAATCTCGCATAGAAAAGTAGCATGGTAAAGATTGTGTTTTAGAAAAATCATCTTGGCTATGAGGTAGAAATGGATGGGAAGGGGGAAATACTAGAAGCAGGGAGATGAATTAGGACTTTTGTTGCAGAAATCAAGAACAGAGATAATGTGGCCTGGACTAAGAGAGTGGTGGAAAATCGTGGTGGGTTGGAGAAATTAACAAATAAGGCAACAGTTGAAAATGCAGAACCCACTTGTAGAGCAGTTGTCCTCAACCTTTTTGGCACAAGGAACCAATTTCACGGAAGACAGTTTTTCCACTAGTGGGGGTGTGGTGTGGGGGTGGATCTCAGGTGGTGATGTGAGCTATGGGGAGCTCTGTAAATATAGAAGAACCCCCACTTCCTCGCCTGCTGTTCAGTTCACCTCCTGCTGTGCACCCCCTCCGGGTTTCTAAGTTTCATGGAAGACAATTTTTCCATGGACTGGCGGGGGAGGGGGGCAGTGGGGCTCTACAGCCAGGTCCCTAACAAGCCACGAACTGATACCAGTTTGGGGACTGCAGTTGTATAGATGGATGGGTGGGTTGATGTTGAGGAGGGGACCAGTAACGATGTCTAGGTTTCTCAATAGGGCATCGAGTGTGTTGTGATGTCATTAATCAAAGGACATCGCCAATGGAATAAGGATTTGGGGAATGTTATAGGGAGATAAAAGTAAAGTCGCTTTGCAACATATTACTTCGAAGGCTCTGTGAAATACCCAAGTCTCAAGACAGCTACCACAAGCGTGACTGCAAAGGCCTGGGGTCCAAGGAGGATCAGGTGCAGAAACGCAACTCTGGGAGGGAGTCATCACCATGCGTGGTTAGTGCAGGCTGGGGAGCAGGTGGATCACCAGGAGACACGACAAATAATTAACATGGTGTTTTGGAATGGCTGATGGCATCCCTTGAGGAACATCAACATCTAACGGCTGGTAGAGAAAGACAGTCCTGGAAAGGAGACTAAGCAGGACACTGAGAGACACAAAGGCAGCCAAGACCTAGGGGCGTGGGGAGGCTTGCTCATAGCTATACCTGCAGCTGAAGGGCAGGCTGCTATTTGCCAGATATTTTACTGGCCCCGGGGTTCAAGTAATGATATTGATCACTTTTGTTTAATTCCTTCCCCTCCAATTTTGTGTTTCATCCTTTGTTTACTTTTAATCGTCTCTTCCTTGTGAAGAAGATAGCGTAATAATCTCTGTTTTTGCAAATGTAGAAAGTAGGAGGCTGAGAGTTTTAAAAGACCTGCCTTAGTTCGCAAGGCTGCTAAGTGATGAACAAGGAATTGAACCCCAAACTTCGGATTCTTAATCCTAAACAGATGTGAACATATATCAGACAGCTACCGAGTTGAATAGAACCACATCTGTGCCTTCAGGAAGGAAGGTTCCGGTGTCAGAGAGGCGATCTCAGAAAATGAACTGAGGGAAGTGCACGCCACTTCTCTATTCCGGGGCGATATGCCCATGGGTTCCCATTCATGAGTCTGCACTTTTGAATGGGAACAGCACCCTGCTTAGGGGAAGAAAAGCAAAGTGATGAGTTTGGGAAATGGTTAAATCATCAAGTCATCATTAGGTCATGCTTTTTTTTTTTTTTTTTTTAATGGTCCACAGTTTCTAGCATGTTTATTCATCAGTTTCCATCACGGCAGTAAAAACCAGGCTGCCAAGCCCAACCGGAGAGTGTCCAGGAGAGCCTTGCACGTGTCCTGTCCTGGTTATGGCCCTGGCCGGGGAGTAGGCAGGCATTAAGTGGCAAGAAATGCTGGTATGAATTATTGTCATAATTGTTTTCTGGAAAATAACAAATTTAATTCCCAGTAAAATGTCATTAGAATTTGCTGGTTCCTTTGATGGGGAAAATAAAATGGCCTTCCTAGAAATTTCTCATGCTCTGTGGTTTCCAAGATATCACAGAGACTCTGCAGAGAAAGATAATGCCGTGATAAGATTTTGGAACCTGTGTTAATTTCCCTGCTCCATCAAATCTGTGCAGGGCTCCTCTTCAACAGACAATAAACTGCAAAGCCCAGGCTGATATATACATACATACATCTATCTATCTATCTATCTATCTATATATATATATATATAATTTCTATAAGAATAATGAACTGTTTTGGAGTCACTCAGCCTGGGTTCAATCCTGCCACTTAATAGCTGGGCATCGTTGGGCACCTTATTTAAGGGCACACAACCCTGATTTTACGGTCTGTAAAATGAGGCTAATACTAGAATTTTACTCATGGGTTTGTCAGGCGCTTTGTAGAAGTTATTCCAGGTTAGGCATTTAGCCTTGTGCGTGACACAATAAGTGTTACCAACGTTTCATAACACGTTTACCGTTTCTTCTTCTTTTAGCTGATAACACTGCAACCAAGATGTTTTACTTAAATAACCTTTTCTTCTGCACCTCCACTTCCCTTCTGAATTGGCTGAATTGCTGTAAGTAGAGGGTATCTTCGCAAGGTGGTTTTGTGTACAAGCACTGCCCGACAACGGCTCAGGAGTCATCTCTAGCACTGGTGAAACGTCTGCGGCCCTGAACTTTGTGGGGAGAGGAACCCCCGAGTTGAACCATCAGGTACCGGAGTGTACAGCAAGAAGACTCAACTCCTTTCTCGTGATAATTGAAATCATTTCAATTCATTTCCTTCTTGGTTGGACAGAAACATGTTTTCAACACTGAGCCAATCTTGAGGGAATCCATTGACCTGAGCAGTCATATAATGCGTGAAGTTAATGGACAAAAAATGATATTCATCTCCAGTTTATAATAGCATTCTCGTCCTCGGCACCTAAACTTCGGGGTGGCGAGGGATGGTCTCGGAGCAGCCACCGCGCCACCGGCAGATGCACGACCTTTGTTGTATCTAACTATTATTGGATCTGTGGCGAAATAAAATAAAAACCAACACAAGTTTTGACACTAAGATAATAAATTATAAATTATGGAAGTCTACGCCACCGAGGATCTTGTAAACAACAGGCTGGTCTCTTAGCAACAGACCACGGAGAGCAGGTTGTTGATAGGAAGGGGGCAGACAGGATTGTTCTGCAGTGATCACTCCCAGGGACCAGGAGCGACATTTTAACACCTGCTGAGGCCCCTTCTCCGCCCAGCTCTTCTTCGTCCAGTGGCCAGTCCCACCTCTGGGCCCCAAAGTGCCCTAATATTTAAATGCCTTTGGCCCACCACCCCAGGTGACCAAGCCCCATGGAGAAGACAAAGGAAATACAGACAGGAGGAGTTAAGAGGTGGGGCAAGGATGTCCCAAGTGCACGTCGGGAATTAGAAACGGGAGGGGGGATAAGTACCTTTATTTTTATTTGACATCGTCTGAAATGATAACTCTAAAATGAGGGACTCCTTTCTCCCTGCCCCCAACTCCCTTTGGCTTGTAAAATCTCACCGAGGGTGGTTGTCATGAAGGAATGTAGACAAGACTTTGACAATGTGCCAAAAATGGTTTATTTTTAAATGTCGTTCCCGAAAAGCACCAGAATATTAAGTTAAAGCGAATGTTGCTTAGAGGAGTGTAGGGGTTGAGGTCACACAGCCTTGGAGGGAAGGGTAATGGGCTTTCAGGTTTGTTCACTTGAATTAGCAGAGACAGGTGGACTAGGGGATTCGGTCACCTGCAAGCCTTGTTAACAATGTGTGTGTGAGAGCATTTGCGTGTGTGTGAGTGTGTGTGTGCGCGTCTCAGTCACAGGGCGTTTGCAGAGTCAGGGTGCAGAGGGAGGTTTTCTTTAATTAATTAGCTGTTTACCTCCAGCATCATTCCTCAGTGGTTTAGACAATCACCTGCCCACATGTTAGGAATGAGATTTGATAAAGTCTCTGGGAGTGGAATTTTCCTAGATATATCCTAGGATTCTTAACAGCAAATGGACTCTCTCTCTGCGATGGAAACAGCCAGCTCTGCGTTATCTAAGCCACAAGGCAAGCGACGTGCCATGCCAGCTTAGGATATTAAGGAAATACCAGCCCCCTGATTTCACGAGGGCCACATGACCCGCATCTCCCTCCATCCTCCTGACTTCACACGTTTTATTGTTTCATAATAAAAGTGGCTGGCTCAATTATGACTACGTGTGATTTATTTGGCATGTCATTTTAAACTTTTCATATGTATAAATTTGCCATTTGAAAAGAAATAGAAAATTCTCTGCCATTCCCCAGGGCCTCATTTTTTTTTTTCAGGCTCCTCTGATAACATGAACGGAGGCCCTGTGACTTCCGAAGTGATTAGCTAGCTCCCTTCCAGAGGTTTCAGAATATATTTGTGCTCGGAATCAGTCTGCCTGGGTGAAATTCTATCTGGGGTAGTGCCCTGGACCCATGGGTGAAAGCTCTGGATTTGTAAAACGCCTCTCAGGGCCCCCGGGTGCCAACTCTTGTACAAACTCATCTCTGGTACCCACAGCTGTGCTGCAATGAAGGCTCCGGTACCCCGTTCTCCAGATGGAGCCACTGAGGCCCAGAAGCATCAGCCGACTTCCCCAAGCTCCCTGCCAGGGCCAATTCCATTCCAGGACAGACTGGCTTCACGGTCCATGCCCTCCTCACCACGGTGGCCAGCCCTGGACATCATCGCCGGACTCCTCCCGGGGTGCCGTCTTTGCTGCTGCTGTTGCTGCTGCTGCTTCTTTTTTTTAATTACAAAAGAAATACATCATCGTGGAAAAAATCAACCATACACAAGATACAAAGTTGAAAGGCAAGATCCACCCTCATTGCCGATCCCAGCCTCCCAAGTATCTTAGAGCAGCTTTCTAGAGCTGAATTTTCACTCTGCAGGGTGGTGTTTCTGCATACAAAGAACACAATCTTTTTTTTTCTCTCTAATTTGTTTATAACTGGTGCATTTTGAGGACAAAAAACGTGAGACCCAGGCCTTGGATGAGTTTCAGTTCCCCTTACTTGGCCCACGTATTGTGGAGAAGGCTGAGACCTTTGAATTCTTTCCTCCTTCCTCCCTGACTGGGAATCACCAAGATGTGCATCCTCGAATCCACAGAAGTCTGAGTCTGGAGTCATAGTTTAGAATTTAAGCAGTTCTAGTGAGTTCTTATCCTGGCAGCATGAATTCTCCACTTTCCCTGGGGACAATCAGAGATCCCCATTTTTGTAAGACCCCCCCTCCCCCCACCAAGTGACAGGGTTTGAGAAACCTCGCGCCGGCCTCGGCTTCTCTAAAGAGAAGCCCCAGAACAGTCGACAAGGCATCAAGAGAAGCCCAGACTGACAGCAAGGAGCTCGATGGAAATGCACCATTAGACAGTTGTCAGCGCAGGCCCCAACTGCTGCAGGAGAGCGGAGAACGGCCTGCCCAGCGAGGAGGCCTGATTTCAAATAAACGATAGCCACAGCCGTCGGGGACAACCTCCCACCTGGCCCCTTGAAGCCCTGCCTGGCCACCGAATCGGCCCGGCCGGTCCTGTACCTGCGTTTCGTGAGAGCTGGGGACCGGGCCCAGGCACAGCAAGGCCCAGCAGCTGCCCCGTCTCCTGCTTCCCGGCGTGGCTGGGCCGGGGCGCCCCCTCCTCGCCCCGTGCGAGCGCGTCCGCGTCCGCGCAGCCCCTCCGGCCGCGGCCCCACAATGCCGCTCGCCGGCTGGCAGCAGTTCAGCCGAGGACTAAACAGTTGGCTCGGGTTCAACGCGGCTGCCAAGATTTGGCAACCAGAGAGTTGCAGGGAAGCAGCAGGCTGCTAAACCCTTTCACATTTTTAATTAGATCCACACACCCATGTCTTTGAGCTATCATAAATATACAGATGACATAGAGAGTATTATTCAGGGTTTAAAAAAATAAAATAAAAGGAAGCGAACCCTACCAAGGTGCAGCTTACCTTATTAAAATAACGTACCTATCACTAGTCTGGGGGCCGAGGAGGAAAGAGAGAGAGGGTCGTGATGTGTGCTTAAGGAGACTACTCCGGACGAGAATCTGCCCAGGATCCGGAAAGCACAGGCCGCCTCGCTGTCATCCTGGGCTTCGAGGACGTCGCCAGAAGAGGGCATTCTTGGCAGCCGCTCAGCCTCCTGCAGCCCAGGACTCGCAGGGTCGGGAGTTGGAGGAGTTCTCCTTAAAGCCACCCCCACCTCCTTGGCTTGGGGACAGACTTAGCATCGCCACCGAGCTGTGGTATTCGTTCCTCTGCCCTAAAATGAGGCAACTTACATTCCACGTCGCTTGAATATTTTTGTCACTTTATCCTCTTGTCCCTTTTGTCTCTGGGTATCATTTGCTGGAAAACAATTACCGCTGCTTCTCAGTTTTCCAAATCCCGCGCCACGGCATGCTCAGCTTCCCCCAGCTCAGAGCCCGCCTTCGCCCTGCTCTCAGGTCCTGGGCCAGTCCACAGCCGGGGAGGGAAGGACATTCAAATCGTGAGTCGAACAGGCCTGGGCTCCGGCGCTGGTTCTGCCAGGAGGCTTCGGACACAGGAGTTTAAAGCCCTTTGCCCCGGTTCCTTCATCGGAAAGATTCTGAAACACCTCTGGCCTCACAGACGGGCTCTGGGCTTTAAATCAGATCACACGTGCGAGGTTCCTAATGCGGCCAGCACCCAACAGCTAGTGTTTATTCTGATGATCATTACTGGGGATGTACGTGATAGGGCGTGTGCCACCGAAAAAATCAGCCAGCAAACAACTCTACCCCCCAAACAACAGAGTTGGCTTCTCTTAGAAACCGTGCTCCCTGCCCCGTCTCCCCTGTCCTTCGCGACAAGACCGCCCATGCTCCTCAGACAACCCACCCTCGTCTGACCAACTTGTGGCGACAGGTTGAGAGCGAGCAGGGCCGGGCCGGGCCCCGCGCACTGCTGTGCATGCCCTTAATGCTAACGGCATGTTGAGAAGGAAATGAAACACTTGAAATGCCAGGAAAGAAGTCTCTCTGGCTGTCCCCTGCGAGAGCACAAAGTGTGTAAGTAGAACCATCGCGAGCACCAAGCGCGCTGCTCGGGGACATCAAACGCCCGCACGTTCGCGTCGGCCGTTTCCGGTGAACTGTTTGCATATCCTCTACTTTTTCCCCGAGGAAGCCGGACCCGGTTGTGGCCACGCCTCGGCGTGTGGTCTTTTCCCCATATGACTTGAAAATAGATCATGATTTGCTGGGGTAAAATGCCCTCTGTACTTTTCCTGCAAACAGGACAGTCGGACAAACCAGGGTGACCTGGTCCAATTCAGCGGGCTGGGGATGACTCCAGGCCCAGCGATGTCGCCTCCCAGCAGATGCCATTGCTGGGAAGAGACCGTGGCTGGAAGACCTCGGCATTCCCCTCTTTCCCTGCAATCCCTTTCCCTCCCCAACACCTCACTTCCTCCCCACCCCCAGCTTCAAGGAACTCCCTTCAATTAGAAGAGAAAGGACACAAGCTGCTCACGCACGTGTGCACATGCGCGCACACGCACACACAGATCCTGAAACAGAACCTCCGCGAGGAATGTTCCACCTGTGAACGGACAGCGCCACGATCGCTGCCACAGCCTCGCAAGACGGAGCATCCTCGGACCCGGGCTGAGTCCCAGCTACCTCCACGGTCCTGCTCAGGCTTCAACGGGAGTGCGAGTATGAGCTGCTGCTCATTATTAGCTATTTATACAAGAGGCAGCAGCTAATTTCCATGCGAGTAATGCAATGTGTAATCTGGATAATGCCCTCCCTGGAGCCAAAGGTGTCAGGCTGAAGCCAGTCCCGTTTTCAGAGACATCCATCACCGGCTGTGACCCCTGCCACGCACGTGTCATCCCGTGGATGCATTGAAGGGCATGGACCCTGCAGCACCCTGACCCCTCTCCTGTGCCCGGAGTAGGGTGGAGGAGTGGGGTCAGGGGAAGGAATAAATGCACTTGATATAGTTAAGGCCATACTAGTCTGCTTGGGCTGCTGTAACAAAATACCACAGGCTGGGTGGCTTAACCCACAGAAATTTTATTTTCTTGTAGCTATGGAGGCTGAAAGTCCAAGATCTGGGTTCTAGCTGATTTAGGTGCTGGTGAAGGCTCTTCCTGGCCTGTAGACAGCCATGTGGCCTCCTTGGGTGCACATGCTTGGGGAGAGAGCATCCTGGTGTCTCTTATAAAGACACTATCCCTATCAGATCAGAGCCCCACCTTTATGACCGCAATTATTCTTAATTATTTCCTTAGAGGCCTCGTTTCCAAATATAGAAGCACTGAGGGTTAGGGATTCAACATCTAAATTTTGGAGGGACAGAAATTTTCAATCCGTAACAAAGGCATTTTGCGTACTATTGGGAGGTGCTGGAGTCAGACTCTGATTCTATTCACTCCGCCGCCCACTAGCTGTGTGGTCTTATGCAAATCAATTAACTTCTCTGAGCCTTCTTCTCCACACTTGAAAACCGGGGATAAAAATGCTTTCCCTAGAGTGTGGTTGCAAAGAATAGATGGGATAATGTATGCTCAGTCCCTGGCCCAGGGAGGTATTCAAAAAATAGCAACAGCCACAGTAGTTGGTAATATCGTTATTTATTATTTGCTTGTTTACTTAATATCATTATTTATTAACACCTTCCAGATAGCTTTGTCTGACATACTGGCTTAGAGCTTTGCATCATAAATGTTCTTTGTGCTGCTTGTGTCTCTTACCTTTTCTCACCAAAAGTCATCATGGGCCAGTGAAGCTCACAGGAAGTGTATGTAACAGTTTGTGACAGCATCTTCCATGGATTCCGGAGGAAATAAACTTACTGGCTCCCAGAGGAAGGACCATAAATGTCCATAATCTCTTTAGTACTAGAGCATTTTCATTAGATGTTGATGCCATTATGCATTACCACTATCATGACAACCTCATCTGAAACTCTCATTTAAAGCAAAAGTTCTGCAGGAACAAATAAATATAGCTATTTTGTACTTTAGGAGCCTAAAGTTGAGGCAGCTAAGATCACACTGGCAAGAAGTGGTAGAACTCAGAGTCTAACAAATAATTATGCAATGCCAAAGGCCATACCCTGAGCTTCCCAATACTGCCTCAGTCAAACAATTGCCATAATACTGCTGCGTAACAAACATGCCAGCTCAGACGTCTGCAACAGTAAGTATTTAGCCCCACGCTCATTGGTCTCTAGGCTTACTGTGAGTCTGTTGAGCTAGGTTTGGCTCAGCTAAACAGCTCTGCTGCAGGTTACAAGTTGCCTGGGAGTAATTTTAAGCTGCTGCCTGGATTCATGTCCGCTCACAATGTATTCTTTCTGGGGCTCCAGCTTAAGGAGTGGCAGCGACCTTAGGCACGTGACAGCACAAATCTAGAGAAGAGAAGCCACATCTAAGACCCTGGATTGCATCATGCTCATGGGCATTCCAGGGGCTACGTCAGGCCACATGGTCAAGGCCAACACCGGGAGTGGGGAAGTAAATCTGTACAATCTGTATTGGGGGTGGTGGTGAAGTTTAGCTGAAAAATAATCCAAACTATTGAGAGTACCCTGCAAGTAACAGCAAACAACAAACCAGAATAGCATAACCACCACACATTTGATCAGCAGGATGCTACTTCCCTACGTGGCCTCTCTAGTGGTTGACAGTGACAGCCAGCATCCATTCCGATCAGTCAAGTGTCAGTCCTGCTCACTTAGTGGCTTTTATATATTTTAACCACTCCGGTACGGCACTCACCAGCCGAGAAACCTTGCCCATAGCCGGCACTCACAGTCCGCCCGATAGTGTGTGCTGTGCATTGACGACGAGTCCATTTTGCTCTTGTGTGATGAGGAAAACTTTAAAGCACTGAAAGCTTGTTTTACTTTACAGGCAGCTTTACTTGTCATGTAAATCAGAATAGGTAACACATACATATATGTTTTCATTACGTTCTTTTTAAATGTTCACAATTTTATTTTGATCAATGAAAGATTAGAAAAGTCATATCACGGCTGTTGGCTAAAGTCACTGGGCGCATTCATCTGTGGCTGTTGACTATAGTTGACGCTCGTACGGAAGTGGTCAGCTAGCACCCTGATCATCAGTGTCCAAAATGGTACCAGAAACAATAACCTCCCAGGGCCTGAGACCACCAGCACCACTGAACCTCCTCTCTGAAGCCCCACAGTTCTCATGGCAGGGTCCCAGCCCTTCCGGAACTGTGACGTGGATACAGGTGTCAGGGTGAAGGGTGTGAACCCCATCTCTGATGCGTCCCCAAAAATGGATCTTAGCCAATGATGTGACCTCCCTGAGACTCAGGCCTTCAGCGGGGACTGTCACGGTGGTGTTGTGAAACGTGAACGACTTGGGGAGCAGAATTCGGCTAACGCAGGGCCACTGAACCTTTCCTCTCTTCCTTTTGTTTTACTACGAGATTAAACTTTATGGAATTGTCAGAAGTAATTCAGACGTTGGCAATTTCATATAGTTCAGCCTAACAGATAATGAAACCCCGATGGGCCGTTGTATGTTTGTTTAGCTCCATCCCTTGCCGCTCCGGGTAGTGAGTGAATGTTGGCTGCTGTAGTGGTCGTGTTGCAGGGAGGAGCCGGCGGCGGAGGGAGCACGTTCACCTGCTTGCCCTCCCCCAGCGTGGGAAGGGCCAAGTCGGAGCAGAGGTGTAAGGAAGGACGAGGGTTTTGCAGACGGGCAGGGTGCTGGGGTGGAGGGGTGCACAGGAGAGTATCTGCACCTGTATCATGGTGTGCGGAGAACAGTGGGTGATTTGGAATCAAGCACACACGGGGGTTTTAATCCCGGCTTTTCCAAAATCAGGTATGGAAATCTTGGGCAAGTCAATTCCTTTGAGCTTCTGCCTGTAAAAATGGTTTAGTCCTCCTAGTATCATTGCAGGCCTCACAGAGATGATCTAGATATTGGTATCTAACACAGAGTCTGTTTCCAGGGAGGGGCCCGGCCATTTAGGTGACCCACCGCTGTCCTATTGTTTTGCTCCAGGCCAGCCCTGAAGTTGGGACTAAGCAGAGGGGAGACTAAATGAATGCAGAGCCTCAGAACTCCAGGGTGCCTAGACCCTCCCAGTGCAGACCTTAAAACTACCAGGGGGATTTGCCAGGAAACTAGCCAGCATTCCTGGAACAGGCCATTGCAATTCCCCCCACTGGTGCTGTAGCAGCCAGAAGTTAGCTGCAGTCCCGCTCCCTGGGCACCGCCTAACAGCACAGCAACTGTAAGCATGGGTGTGACTGGTTATTATGCCGGAAAATAATTTTGTGTCATCCTCTTTTAACCCATTAGTGGAAAGCCTTAGACACACTTCAGGATCAGAAATAGATTTTCTTTGACACAGGTAGAAGGTAGTAGGATTATCATTCTCTTCCCCTTTAGCCAGAACAACGCAGTCAACACTTATCGAGTACCTACTCCGTGCCAACCACTAAACCAGGCGACAACGGCCATCATGTTCAAACAAGCAAGAACCCTGCCTCCCAAGAGCCTCCCTGTCTGTGTCCACACAGAAAGAAAGAAAGACTGATTTTTACGGGGCACTGTCTCCATCTGTGGAGTAAGGACAAAGGCTGGAGCAATATCCAGTGGAAACAGGGCCAAAGCACCATGTCAATGAGACGTCTAGTAAATCTTCAACAACTACTAACACCACATTCTTTAAGCTCCTTCTGTGTGTTCAACATTATTCTAGAAATTGCAGGGAGCAGAAACGAAGTACAAAGTCTTTTCCTCCTCTCCAAAGTTTATAGTCTAGCTCAAAAGATTGGATTAACACATGCAGAAACCACAAAGAAGACAAGAAAATATTGTCTTTATTTATTTTCATTCTAAACACAGCTTACCTTGTTGGACTTCCTTTGGGGAAAGGGTTTAAGGAACTCACATGCAATATATTTAAGCAACTATTGGCAGGAATAGAAGTTCAATACCATGAAAAGGAGAGGACATATCCCAGCTAATCAGCGGGACTTTTATAATTACTCCACCTGAGTGCCAACTTGCCCCAGAGTTCCCTGGCAGCTAAGGCAAAGGGAAAATATGGTCAATTGTAAACTTTTGCTTTTATTTTTGTTTTGTTTTTAAGAAAAGAGGGCATAAACCAAATCCTCTGGGGAGATCTAGTTAGCATCATGGACAAAGTCCAAAACACTTGCATTTAGAATAAATGCATACCTAATTTCATATGACTGTTTTCCATAATGATTCTCAATAAAACTCAAAGATGCAACAAAACACAACTCGACGGAGGTGATTTGGCAAGGGGCTAGATAAAATGGTCCAAGTCAATAGCTTTCCCGGGCTCTAACTCAATTAAAGACCTTACCTCAACACGGCAACTTATAGGAGTGGATAAATAACATGTGCTGCACACAGTCTTCTTTATCATTCCTCTAAATATGGGTCTTGGTAAGAGTTGGAAAGTAGACAGTCTGAGATTGCGCTGTCTTAGGAGGGCCTCAAGAAATGGCAAGCTGCGTAGCTAATTGATGGGAAATCTACACGATTTGGAGAGCAGACAAGTGGATGGTATGTGTACATGTATGTTATAAAACAAGTGACTAGACAATCAATCAATCACTAAATCTGATAGCTATTTATAGGCTGCCGTCTTAGTAACTCCAATATCTGGGCATGGCCTGTGGCATTTAGTAGGTGCTCAAATCAATGCTTTTCGAACTGAATTCCTAGGAAAAGAGAGGCTTAGTTGGCAAAACCCTGAAAAGCTCCACCTGCCTTTGGAGATCTCTGGTGGCTGCCAGCATTCCCTGCGTCACCCCCTGTGGGCTGCATCCCATAATCGTATCTGGACTGCAGCCCCCACTTAGGGCGCTCAGGCTGGGGGCAAGGGTTTGACAAACCTTAAAAGCTCAGACTCCTACGGTGTATGGAAGTTCCGTAGCAGAAGGCCTGGTGATAACATGTGAGTTAAATCCTAAGAGGTTACAGTGCTGCCTATAGCTCCAATTGAGGACAAAGAAGGAACACTAAGCTCTTCATTTGTCCCATGCCGTCTAAGGGTCTCTGTCTAAGGGTCACATTCTCACACCCTGCGTGAAGGTGGCCCCTTCCACCCACTCTCCTCAGCTTCCATGTCCCTGTCACTTTTCACTGCAGTGAGCAAGGGTGAGTGGGTGGTGGCGAGAGATTCCCCGAGGCTCGCCAGACCCCAAAGGATCCTCCATAAACCCCTACTACAGCCTGGCAAGGAACCCAAAAATGGCCATGACCTTGGGGCAGTTTGTTTCCTTTGGACATCCCAGGGTGGCTCTATAATCCACGTGCACTTTGCTCTTGTTCCTTCTAACACAAGCCCTTTGCCAAGCTCACTCCCTGCCACGCGCCCCCCTGGGGATTGCCACTAACTTTCCCACGCGTGTGCACCCTTGATGACCGGTCCCCCTAAGCACCCCACTCCCCTGCTTTACCCCCTAAGGAACAGCCTGTGTCTGACCTGTCCCCCACCCCAGTTTAGGGCTCAGCGTGTCCTTCCAGGACCTGAAACACAACCCCGTGGTCTCCTTCCTCATCCTCGGCTCAGCACCCCCAGCCCTGCTTTCAGCATTTAAAGCCACCCACCCAACACCCGCCGATGGCCGCCCAGTCAGCTCCAGGGTGGAGACCCTCTGGGGTCTGCTCCACAGCTCCCACCCTTTCCCGACCCTCCAGCAACTGTTACTTGCTTTGAATTGTAATTTTAGGGTTTGAATTGGAATCCAACAGCCCCCCTCCCCAGAGAGACCTTCGTCATGGCCACCTATCTAAATCCGCAAACCACTGTCCACCCCCGACTGTTATCTGTCGTCTTTACTGGGATGGGAGCTCCCAGGGGTCAGAGCCCACACCGTCACCCCAGAGCCAAGGACAGGGCCCTGCACCCTGTGACCTCCCAGGGAGATGTGTAGAATGAATGAACGAGTGAGTGAATGAATGAAAAAGACCTCCCTACGTAGACTATGCTGTATCTTGCCTCTTTTACCTCTGTTGTTTTTGTTATTATTGTTGGTTCCTTGCTTGTGTTCAAGTTATTACCCTCTGCAAAAACCAACAAATGGAACAAACAAAAACTCCTTCTTCTGTGTCTCCTTCAGTTTAAACTTCGGGCTGGATCTCAGCCACCGCCTGTTCGGGGAGCTCTCCTGACCACCCGTGCGGGTGTCCCTCTCTGAGAGCCGCCGTGCCCTGTGTGTGTTTGTCATTGTGCCGGCTCTGCAGGGCTGGACCCGTCCATCTGTGCTGCCCTTCCCCTTGGGAGACACGTATTCCTTAACACCCCGGGTCACAGCTCGCTCGCACCTGTGGGTCTGGTGCGGGGCACAGGGCCCTGTGCTGGTCGGTCAAACCTGGTATAGATTATGTGGCTGACACTATCAAGCTCATGATAGCTCGTTAGACACCATCCGGTCCAACCCGCTTCCACCTGTGCTGAACCTGCGGCCCAGAGCAGGGAGGGGCTTGCTCAAAGTCACGGTGCTCGGTGAGGGTGGCGTGTGCCCCGGAACCCAGAACACTCGCCTCCCGGTCAAATATTCTCTCTCTGGCACAACGTGACCTTCCGGTGGATCCCTAATTGTTTGGCACTTCGATCTGACCTTCCTGTCACGATGGTAAGCTTCCTGGGGACAGGAAGCGTCTTCCACCTTGTCTGCGTACATGTAAGGAACAGAGCTGTGCTCTACACCCTAGTAAGCGGTTAATACATATGTGTTGGCTGAATTATTAATTCAATAACAAACTGCCAGAGAGTTTTCTGCTTGAATGCACAAACATAGACACGCACCCGGGAATATATTTAGCATTATATTTATTTAAAATATATTTAAAATGGCATTTTCTTGCCATTTTAATTGTATATGTGTTACAAGTGTATCGCTATATAGGCCTCCTCTT
Organism: Mirza zaza; assembly: GCA_008750895.1. NCBI lineage: Eukaryota > Metazoa > Chordata > Mammalia > Primates > Cheirogaleidae > Mirza > Mirza zaza. The sequence continues at coordinate 19,838 of VSMD01116726.1, read as the reverse complement.
AGAAGGAGAAAGTGTAAGAAACAATCTCTCAATTAATCAATCATGCTATATTAAATACTAGCCTTTATAGTAGAAACTTTGGTGGCTATTTTTTGTTTGTTTGTTTGTTTGGTTTTTGTTTTATTTTTGCAGGGCAACAATATGGCCCCATGGCTCTGTTTTAAAGCATGAAAGAAGACCCCTGAAGTGTTGCCCACTGGGCATGGCCCACTGGGGAAGTGCAGGAGTGACGCGACCCTGACCTTCTCCCCAGCAGAGAGCTCTGGACTGTATTTCTTAAAGTGGAAACAGGATTCAAGATGATCTCGGCCACAGGTCAGCAAACTTTTCCCCCCCCCATAATGAGGAAGATAGTAATTCCTTTAGGTTTTGTGGGCCTTATGTCATAAGTACTAAGTCTGACAGCTGTAGAGCATAGCCGTAGACAATATGTGAATGAATTAGCATCCCTGTGTGTCAATAAAACTTTATTCATGGACAATGAAATTTGAATTTCATGTAATTTTCACCATTTTTCATGTAATATTACTCTTCCTTTGATTTTTTTTTTAAAGTTAAAAAATATAAAACGTATTCTTAGCTCATGCGTGTTACAAAAGCAGGAGATGGGCCAGATTGCACACATAGGCTGTAGTCTGCACATCCCTGATCTCACCTTTAAACAGTAGAGAAATGAAAGTCTTAAGAAGGTCATGCAGTGAATTCACGGCCGGGTTCCATAACAGCCCACATCTCCCCATTCCCCCTCCAGGGCTCTGTCCAGCCCATGGGCCTTTTTCAGGTCTCCATCTCCCCACTGCACACAGCTGGGCCTCTAGTAAGTAGAAAAACAATATTTGTTTTTCTGGATTAACTGATGACAAAAATACCTGTGGAGGCCAGGGCAGGCAATTGCCAGATTGCTCTTTGAGGCAAGCAAGACCTCCAGAGGATTCTGAGCACGCACCATCCACATCTTGTCCAGAGGCCAAATTTGGAAAAGCCTCCATCCTACACGGGGGTGAGACCCAGCCCTGGAGAGCGCCGTGGAACTCTAGCCAGAGCCCTGAGGATCTGATCGGCGGATAGCTCTCATCCACAGTCTTTTTAAACTGGTGCAGCGGAAGACAGTGAACTCCAGGAGCAAAAGGACTTGGAGCTTCAATCCCATGACAACTTGCTCCCCTGAGCAGGGTCATCTAATAAGGCATATCCAGCAGGGTGGGGACTTGGATGAGGCACCCCCCAAAGGAGCACAGTAGAAGGGGTGACAGAAAAACTCAGTAACCAAAGTCAATGTTAGTCTAATGCAATATTTCAAAAACCGAAATTAATTACTAAACTCCATGATGAATAAAATGTCAAAATTTTAAATAAAAATCTAACCCTGTACATGGCATGCATCACCTTCCTCGCTTCACCCCAATTTGACCTGGGGAATTCTGCCTTTATTGAAAATGTTTGACTTTTTTATCATACTTTTTTTTGTGATAATTTTGAATTTCGAACATGTTGACTTGTCCAGAAAATAGCGTACAGAATTTAAAGCTGGCGAAAAGAGACTTCCCCAGTTTCACCTTTCAAGAAAACACCAGACGCCTACTCATTTGGCACAACACTGCAGAATCCAACCACTATCCGTGAGCATCCTGTCTGTTTTGCTGTCATCCCGTTACAGTTGTTCAGCATCTTCTAGGAAAATTACACTAAACGTGTCTTTGTGAATCTAAGGCCAGTCTAGTTGTTTCTCTAAATTATAAAATGTTTTATTATTAATATTTCTCTTTGTGAAGAATAAGCACTTATATCTGTCCAGAGCTGCACAGCGCAGTAGTCAAGGCCATGCCAAGTGTCGTGATGATGAACCCCGTGATAAGCTCTAATAACCCATCTGTTAGGAAGCCAAGTCCTCCTTGAGACCCCACCTGAGGCTAGAGTGTGAGAGTTGGTGTTTTTTACCAACAGAAATGCTTATTACCTATTTTGTAAATACAGAGCTTTTGAAAATATCGCAGAACCAATTTTTCCTTGGAATCTCCAAATATACACTTAAAGATGACACTGATATTTTCTTCTCTCCTTGCCAATAGAAAGGTCCTTTGCATCTCAGCGTGTCCCACGCAAGTGTCTAGAAATAATTAGAGACACTCTCAAGGAGTCTCCATTCTGCTCTTGTCTCCTGAGAGCCATGAAGCATAAGTCCCGGAGGCTCCCTACGTCCTGCTTGCCCTGGGTCCCCTCTTCACCTTGTCCTTGGCCAGGTGTCTCTGTCATTACTGACCCCTTAGCCTGAACCAAATAAGACGTCTGAAACTGAGAGGAGGTCTTCCTCCCAGATCAATCATTGACAGCCACAAACCTGTCTTTGATGTCAGTAGACTGAAGACGATGGAGGAAGGCGTAATTAGTTGGTATTGTAATGTGTGTGGTATTTTCCACTTTTTCTAAGTCTGTTTCAGGCTAAGGTTTGCACTGAAAAGGAGCTTTGGCAGGAGGAGCGATTATATGTTTCAGAGGTCAGAAGCCTGACCTTCCGCTGTGAAAGTGCCTGAAGGTGAAATTGAGCCAAGTTCAAAGGGAAGTCTAATTGGCTGCTCTGGGTCTAACTTCCTTGAGAAGTGGTGCTCCTGGAACATTGAGCCGCTGTTACGTGGAGTCTAGGGTAGCCCCCAAGAGGTGGTCTTTAGAATGCCACTGGATGGCATCATCTTGGGACATGCTGGCTTCCAGGGTCTTCCCTGCGCCTAGCTCATGTATTCATTCAACAACAAACATTTATTAAGCATCTGCTGTATGCCAAACACATTGTTCTTCCATGGGACCTGAGTCCCAAATCCTTTATTCATGGGACCAATGCTGCCTAATGTTAGAAGACGCCATTTGCTCCTCCTGCCATGGAGATGTCATCCAAAGGTTTTGTCTTTGCACAAACAATGGGAGATCACATTATTATGATTATTAAAATCCATTATTAATGCCCCATCAACCTGTGGAATCCTGTCTTTATTCTATTCCCATTGAGTCTAACTAAATGCCCCCCCACCCCAACAAATGCTGAAATATCCCTCTCTTCCTTTCTCCTCTCCCTTGCTTGTGTTTCAGTGATCAACATTCTACCCTGCCCTCCCCCTATGATGTCTCGTCTTAGCCCTTAGCTTCACAGAGCAGTTATCTAAGAGAGGGTATAGCATGCTCATTTCTTCTTCCCTTGGAGAAGTCGTAAAAGCAGACCGAAGAAAGCCACTAAGTTCTGAGACTCGGATTTCTCATTGTAATTCCAACAGTTTTCTCTCATTACATAAATGATCAGAGATCTAATGAACACAAATCCAATTAGGCTTTGTCTACTTGACTAATAAAGGTGAAGGGGTTATGGCTACAAAGTGGGGAAGGCCATGTGAGTCCATAGGATCCAGCCCCCTGCCTCAGTAGATATGCATGCAAACTCCCCTAAACGAGGAGGAAAGACGGCTAGTGAAAATGTTGCTGTTGTTCTTTAAAACAACTCTAAGAAACTGAAAAATCTCTTGGGACATAGAGCCTGTAGAGTATCTTTGAGGGCCTTTGCAAGACCTTTTGGAGTCAACTTCCTCCACACGACAGCTCAACGCACTGTTCAGGTACCAGTGTCTGGAACTGTTACTGCACTCAGCCTGTTCTTTGCTCCCAACCACCACATGCCGGCTGTCCGTGACATGACCGATGGCGTTATCTTCCTGAAATAAGCCAGATGAGTGTCACCCTTCCCTCCAACTTCGGAAGGCTTCAGTAGCTTCCTAGTGCACATCAGAGGAAGTGCACAGTGACCAGCAAGGCATGAAAGATCCTCCTCCATCCGTGTGTACACCTGGAGAACGAGAGACAAAGAAAGAAAGATGGGCTTTGGAGCCCGGAAAGACTGAAGTTCAAATCTTGGCATTGCCGTTTACAGACGTTTCTGCTTTGGGACTGAGTCTCGTTTCCTGATCTCTGTGTGGAATGGCTGGTGGTGCCTCTATCTCCCCATGCTGTTGTGTGAGTGTCCAGTAGGTCATGCAAAATGTGGAGGACAAGGCTCAGCACAGAGCTGGCACTCAATAAATATCATTGCGCAGGACTAAATTACACGAAAATCAGTTCTCTTCTCTCTGAGCTCCTCTCTGATTTCCAAACTTATTCGTTACCCCTGTGCTCCATTGGAGACAGTTCTCTCTCTACTTCTGGACCGCAGGCTGCTACATCCAGCCTCCCCACGCAATGCCCTGCTGTGCCGACTCTCGCAGTTTACCTCCTCGACTCCAGCCTTGCTCCTTCACTCGGCATCGCTGTGTGCGGAAGGGACTTTCTGTTTAGGTAGAGTCTCCCTTGCATCTGGACGCGACTCCCGTCATACATTTTGAGGACCTAACGTGGCACTTATAGCCTTCAACCTATTTTAAAACATATATTTACAGCTCACCCCACTAAAACACAGGTTCCCTGAGGGTACGGATGGCGCCTTTTATATCTCTGTGTCTCCCCCAAGGCACTGATAAAGACATATCACTCCTGATGAAGCAGTATGATGGCACCTGTCACTAGGTCACGCTGGAGTCACAAACGAGCCTTAAACCTCGGGAGCTGACTACAAGCTAGGTGCGCTTGTGCTTATACCCATGGCAAGTGTGGGTCTCGAGCGGCTCTCCTGCTTGTACTGAGATGGAGACGGAAGGGATGTGTGGTCTCTCTCTGGCACGTGGCTTTCTCGAGGCAGAGGGAAAAGAGTTAATGGTGGAACCACGCTCTGGTTCTTAGAGCTTCTGCTGGGAAGTGGCACACGTCACCCCTTCTCTCAATGTATTGGTCACAGTTGATATCAGTGGGAGGGTGGGCGAGGGAGTGTATGCTCTCACGAGATGTGGCGCTTCACACCCACTGGGGTTATTTGCACCCATGGGGGGGGGCGGGGGCAGCACATATTTAAACACATCAGCACAGCTCACCCCACCTGGACATCACAGGCGCTCAGGGGATCTATTGAAATGAAGTAAATTTATATCATTTTTAAGATCCTCTGAAACCCATCATTTAATGGTGGCCAGGATATTACTAAAAATCTTATTTACTTAATTAGAAAATGCACTCTTTGTGAAAAACTACCAGTGTGATTTCTCTTAGCTCTAAGTATCAGAAGTAAGTGCTATTCCACCCCCCACCCCCACCTATGAAGCACTGTCCCTTATTTCGTTGGCTACCAGGAAGCTCCAGCCTCAATGATGGGTTCCCTTGGTGAATTATGCAGGAAGGTATGGATGGTCACCTTTCCCAGAACTGGTCTTATGCCTGGCATCATCTTATTTCACCTCTACCCTTATTCACTCAGATGTAATTTTGCCTTGCTATATTTTTCATAAACTCCTTTAAAAACATAGATTATAAACAAATGAGCTTATCTGAGATACACCCTTTGAGACCGTTTGAAGCTTATCTGCCCACTGCACTTCATTGTATTCTTGCTTAATGCTTTAGCTCTGCCTTTAAGGAATAAACGAAAACACATGTGGAAGACAAATCACTCCTTGTCCTTCCAAATATGCCATGAACCGCCTGATCAAAGGGAAACGAGAAAAGCCACTTTTCAGACAGGGCCCCAGGGGTCCCCGAACCCAACCAGTCTCTCCGGGGCCAGGAAGGACAGAGCCCAGTCTGCTCTGGTTCCCCAAGGCGCCTGCTGGAGCCGGCACCTTTGCCCTCCCCATCAATGAGGGAAAACATCCACATAATCCTTCGTGCTCGGTGGGACTGTGGGAATCACATCACAGACAGACCCCGGACCCCCAGGAGGTGCCTCCTTCAGATGACAGGGAGCAGATGACGTTGCAAATCCCTCGGGGCTATGTCTCCTAAGACAGGCGGGTTGGAGCGTGTGGACGCACGGCCGGGCGGCTCTCCACCCAGAGGGCCGGAGCAGAGCCCTCCCCACGCCGAGCCTGCCAACGCGGTGGGCTCCCCACGCCAGGCCGAGCAGTCACGCAGCTTTACGAGCTCCAGGTGCAGCTCCCGCACCAGGTTCAGGGTGAAGGCCGAACCCCTGGGCTTGGTTGATGAGGCCTCCCTGAGCTGGTGCCTCATTCTCCATCACCTGCGTCGTCTTTGATTCCCTAAATTTTGCTCAAGCCCATCCTTTTGCAGTTACCTTTAAAATAATGTTGATGATGATAGTGATAATAATGATAACGGCGATAGTGACACTAATGATAAAACGAGCCCCAGCTAGGCTGCCTCCATCCTCCCCACTCCCCACGTCCTTGGGGGGCCTTCCCTTTCATCCTGGGGTGCGGTACGTGACCCCCTCTGTGAACCAGCTGACGCCTTCATCTGTTGCCATATTGTGTTGGTGAGTCTGTTTTTTCCATGAGCCTGTGAGTCCTTGGGGCCAAGGGTCACAGTCAAGTTCATCTTTCCATCCCTAGCCACCAGGGCCCGGCAGCTGGTGTTTAGGAGATGCAGAGGGAGCGTTCCCCAGACAAGTGAGCGAGTGCCTAAGTTAGCCGGGCCCCCGTCAGGCAGAAGGGTTTGTTGAGCCACAGAGAAGAAAACAGCATGGAGGCAGTTGGAGGGAACAGAACAGGAAGAAGAGACCGCTCCCCGGACCGACGGCGTCCACACCTCCTCAGGTCAGAGGTGAGGGAGAGAGGCAGGGCGCGTCTTTCTTCAGAAAGACCTCGGAGGGAGGGAGTGAGGACCGGCTGGCATGTGACCGCTCACCCCACTGCACTGGACCCAGGGATGGTGACCTGCGGGCAGCAGCGCCCACCTGGGCACAGAGTCAGTCTGGCCTGGCAGGCACAGGCGCGCTGGGGCGAGAAACCCCGGGCCGGGCGTGCTTTGTGAAGGAGACACCCAGCGAGGATGTGGAGTTTCACAAACAGCCTTGACCGTCATGGTGAGAACCATTGCTGCTGCTGCTGCTGCTGCTGCTGCTACAGGAAGCTGTGCTGCAACAGCCGGGACCCACTCTGCTGCAGACGGAGAAAGAAAAGATGGAGTACTTTCCCCGAGAACAGAGCAAAGACAGAAAAAGAAGACGACAGAGCACAGCAGTGCAGCCCAATAGAAACAGAGACTAGCATGCCATTTTAAATGTCTTGTTGGACACATTTTAAAAGGGCATAAAATTAAACAGGTGCAATTAAGTTTAGTGGTGTATCTGACTTAACCCAATTTATCCAGAATTTTATTTTAATCGTTAAGCCATACAAGAGTATTAGCGAGATATTTTACTTTCTTTTTCTCTGTGTGCAAGTATGGGAAACTCAGTGTGTGTTTTGCACCCACAGCACTTCTCCTTTCAGACTAGCCAGGGTCCCAGCGCCCCACAGCCGGGTGTGGCTCTCCTGTCCTGGAGAGGGTGGGACTCAGGGGCACTGTGTTTATGTCGCCCCCGTGTCTGGTGTGTAACTGACTTCGAGGAGTGCGGGAAAGGGCTCTTCCTGGCAAGACACAGGCCTTCAAGGAACTCCACTTCTGTCCTGGCGGCCCCAGGCCTTCCTAGGAAGGGCTCTGTGATCTCAGAGGAGCCCCTTCCTCTCCTGGTGAATGGCCCGAATGAGAGGTTGGACCGGATGGTGATGGGCTCTTAGACGTTCCTCCAGGCATCATCTCCAGCCACCCTACAACCACTGCAGAGCCAGAACTCAGACTTGGGTATGTCAGGCATGATATCGAAGGTCACGGTCACAGAGAGCCCCAGAGACGAGGAATGAGCCTAGGTCTGCCAGTCGACCCCCTGGCGTGTGGCAGACGGTTAAGGGCCCCTCACTCGCTGTTTTCTGAAACGTCACTGGAACTCTGAATGGTATCTATGCATAACAGATCTATTTGCCGAATTGATACACATGGCGGCATCACCAAGTGGGTGACCTCCGTTCTGTGCTGCCTCCTACCTTCCTGATTAAAAATGCTGCCTTTCATCCTATGTGGGTTGGAACAAGAACATCTCAAACACGGCTGCTTCTCTCCACGCCTTTCTGTCACGCAGTGATTTGGGCTCCTGGGCATCCACAGAGGAAGCTCTCTGTCATTTTCTCTACCTGTTCCCAGAATGGGGGCAACATGCGGACACCAGGCTGGCTGCCTATGCAGTGTAAGAAATCTCGAGAGGAGCTTTGTCAGGTCCCCAATACCCTTGGGAAGTGGGAGCACACCCTCCCGCATTCCAAAGCCACCCAAGCCCTCAGCAGGGCCTCCTTCCCTCTGCCCTGCCCCAGCCAGCCCATCACCGACTGTCCTGCCGTCCTGGGACCACTGACGTGGGGAAAAGTCCACGTACCAGGGTCCTCACAGCACAGGATGTCCTCTCACAGGACTTGCCTCGAGTCCAGGTTTCCCACTGGGCATGTGACTTTGGAAACGTCTTTTATTCTGTCTTCCTCTCAGTTCTCTCTCCATAAAAGGTGTATTAATAGCAATACTTCTCCCCCGGGCACTGTGGGTATCAGATGGAAGGTGCAGGGGAGGTGCCTAGCAGGTGCTAGCACGCAGGGGACCTCACGGAGGCCCAGCTGCTGTGGCCGTTGTAGTAAGCATCACGCAGGGGCAGCAGGTATCCCAAGGTAGACCTTGAAGTCGTGGGAAAATGCTTTTCACATCCCATGCAGAAGAGCCAGTTTATCATACACTAGGAAAGAAATGGCTATGTTACTGAAAATGCCATGGAAAGATATAGAAATGTTTTTCGTCAGACACTGTGTGGCAAAAAGCCATAAAACCTTCCTTCGAACCTTCTGTCCTCACCCCAGATTTCCTCTCCTCCCGCTAAGTGCTCTTTGCCGTTCTCTCCTCTCTGGTGGCCTCTGCAGACACCTCTGGAATCAGAATTCCAGCCAGTGTCGCCCCGCCTTAGAAAGCTGCCGGACACCATTCAGGGCAACCCCAACATGACGCACCACGCAGCTTATCATGGCTATGAACACGTGGTCCCTGACCCCCCAGCACTGAGAGTCTAGAGGGGAAGACAGACGTGTAAACAGGTGAGCGTGCAGGAGAGAGGGGAGAGCTTGCAGAAGTGCCCGGCACAGACCCAAGTAAGGCGTGGATCTCTGAGCGTGAAGATGGCAAGGAGAGTTGGATAGAGAAGATGACATCCTAGCCTTCAACTGAGAGATGTGAAGATGACATATTCCCAAGTGGAAAGAAATTCTAAGTGAAATTCTAAAGGGTATTCTAAATGTAACAGGATATGCCAAGGCATAGACTTGTGGAAGACTGTGGAAGGTTTGGGAAAATGCAAATATTCCTCATTGTTTATGAGTGCAGCGTCCTCCCTGGGATGGAAGGAAAAGGTGGGGGTGGGAGACAGAGCTTCAAGGAAGGCTTGGTTGGGCATGTTAATGAATTTGAACTTGATCTTGAAGATAATGGGAAGCTGCTGAAGGATTTCAGGCTCAGAGATGGCATCATGATGTCTATTTCCAAAAGGATAAATCTGGCTGCTGTGTTGGGGAAGAAATAGCAAGATGAGAGGAAGAGATATGAGTCTGTGAACTATTTTAGTGGTTCAGGTAAGAGAATGGGATGGAATTCATCTCAGAAGCCCAGCAAGGAAGATGAGTGAGCTGGGATAACTGGAAGACAATACAAATACTTGCAAGCAGAAGGATGAGGCTGAGCCACAAGAAGTTTCTGTTCCCGCCGTCACAGCTGGGAGCCACAAAGTATGTCACTAACTGGGACAACAAGATGTCACCAATCTGACATGGGTTTCTGCAATGGCGTGGACGTGGTCATCCCACATGGGCATTCTTGGGGATGATCAAGTGACATCTGGGGTTCCTTATAGTCTCAAAACTCATCATTCTCTCCTGCATTACCCTGGCCCCCAGTTAGGGCTCAGAATCCTCTCTGTACCCCACCTGTGCTGCTACCACCCTTCCTCCGAGTTTGTTTCCCTCTCTCCACCAAGAGGGAACACGCTGGACTTGACTTCTTTTGTGATTAGCACCACCGGGTTCAAATTTATTAGTCCCCTGAGCAGAAGGCTAATGAGTTAAATGCCCTGATTTAATTAAGCCACCTAATGGTTTCAGCTTACATAAATTCTCACCTGATCAGTCTGGCCTCTCCTAAACGCATTCTCACTGGCACTCCTCAGGAAGACAGCGAGCTAGACCCCTGAAACAGGAAGCAGCTCCCGGTCCCTGAGTGCTCAGATCACATGCGGAGAGGAGAACAAATCTGTCCTCTCTCCATGCCTAAATCTTTGATCACCTCAAATGTGACAGTCTGCCAGAGATAGAGATCATCCTGAGGAGCCGGCTGCCTTCTGGGATAGATGGTTACCCCTTGATGATCCATTACTCTGTGCTCTGCAAATCTGTCTTATTCCCGGAGAGGAAGTCCAGTGCAGTGAATTGATTCATGATTTTGGTGTCAGAAACAGCGGATTGAGTCTCTAACTAGCTGTGTGACCTCAGCAAGTCATTTAACCTCCCGAGCTCCGGTGCTATAATCTGCAAAACGAGCATTGCAATGCCAACTTCACTGCGTTGCCCTGAGAGTTTAAAAAAAGGTAACGAACATAATAACACATATAGCTTCAGTAACTCACGCCTATTATGATTATGATTATTATTATTATCCAAGGTACAGAAAGCAGAAAATGAGCCAGGCATCCAATGCAGGTGCTGCAATATATTCAAGGGAGGAAAATTTCTGTGTACTCCAATAGAGGTGACATTTTGACCTCTGGTCTAGGGCTTTGCAAACAGCATTACTAATCTTTCCAACCATGCTAAAAGGTACAATTGATGACTTTCCCAATTTAAAGTGAAGACAATGAAGGTCAGAGAGTTGCAGTTATCGGCCCAATCTCATAACTAGTAGGTGTCCAAATAAGAACTCAACTCTAGTACACTGATGCTTTTGACTACAAATGACTCTTCCCTACACAGTTGTCTAAATCCCAAGCCCATGAAAATAAAATTTAAAAAAACATAGAAAATGTATTACAGGTAGACAAGTAGGCAGAAACCTTGGTGGTCATAAAGCCTGGCCAGAAGTGAAGAAGGCAGAAAACTATGAAAAACAGATGTTAAAAAGGATGCAATCTTGTACCATTCAGTAATTAGGATAGACAGAGGTCCTCAATACATTCTTCCTTATAGGAGATTTTACTGTGTTCTCAGGCTATCCCTGAATCATGGATAAAGGTGAGATCATGTTGAGGAACCTCATTCCAAATGATAGAAGACATGGCAGGAAATAGCTCACTCTAGAAAGTTATTTTTGTTATCAAAAATGATGACATAAAATATTTGGGGCTTTAAGGGAAAGCTCTGTAATGAAATGTCTGGCACATAGCACACATCCTCAAAAAAGGCTGAAAACTGAATCAATAAAGAGTGTAAGAAAGAATGAGCAAAATAATCACCCCAAACTTGAGAATTCCATAGAAAAGGGTTCGGGGTAATTTTGACTCCAAGGATGCCCTGCCACAAGGTTGATGAACAGATCTGTGCATGATGGGGGTAGGAGAGTGCTGTGATCTGAATGTCTGTGTCCTCCCGAAATTCTATGTTGAAATCCTAACCCCCAAAGAGAAGCTATTAGGAGGTGGGGCCTTTTGGAGGTGACTAGTTCATGAGGGTGGAGCCCTCATGATGGGATTAATGCTGATATGAAAGAGTTCTGGGGGAGCGTATTGCTCCTCCCCACACAATGAGAAATCATCGTCTAAGATGAACTGGATATGCTGTGGATCTAAGACTCTGGATTTGCTGATGCTCTGATCTTGGACTTCCCAGCCTCCAGACCTATAAGAAATAAATGTTTGTTGTTTATAGGCCACTCAGTCTATGATATTTTTGATATAGAAGAATGAATGTACTAAGACAGAGAGAAAGTTCAGCTGAGGAGAAAAACCTCCTATTCATTGAATATCTAAAAAAAAAAAAAAATTCTATAGATGATGTTGTATTTAGAAACATTTTGTCTGTAGAAAGACTGCTTTGTAGAGAACTCCTAAAAGACTTTGAGATGTATCAGTAAAGAATGGAGATCTTCAGCCTACGCAGAAACTCTAGGAAGATCACATGTCAGTAAATGGGGCCTTTGGGGAAGTCTATGGATGTAATTCCATGGCAGAGTGTATTTAACAAGCACACACTGAGTGCTTAATTCATCTTCAGCATGGTGCTTGTGTTTGGGGGACTAGAGGTGAGATCACCACATTCAAGATGCTCAGAGAGCTGTTGGGAGCCAGGAAAGCAAGTCAGTAAGGGACTGAGAGCTTCCGAGAGGGAGATGCAATCCCTCCGTCCCTGTAGTACTAGCAGTTCCTCTGCAAGGCTGGCCACCATTTCAATTTTATAGAGAAGGAAACTGAGGCTAAGATAGCTTACATAACTCTCCTCTGTATTCAAACAGCTAGGAAGTGACTGATGATGGTGATAAGGATGAAAAATATATATGGGGTATATATATAAGTATCCCCATGTATAATTACCATTTGCAAACTGACTTCAATTCCTTATTTCCATGAAAGAAATGCCAAAAGCATCATGAGCATTTATATTCAGCTAGGATAGTCCTGTCTCAACTGCTATACCTCCATTCTGAAAATATGACTTTTATTCAAATATCCTGCCAATGACAAATTTTATATATATATATATATATATATATATATATATCCCTTCAAATCTGAGTCTACTCTCCAAGCCAGATCACTTTGGGAAGGCTGAAAAACACCCCCATTTCCCATGAGGTCAAGACACATTCTCTTGTCCAGGTTCATAGACACCCACAGGCAAATTCTTTATCAAACTCTGACACTTAAAACTCTGATAGATTTTTTTTCCTCCAGATACCATCTGTTCATTAAAGTCAACATTACATCTTCCTGTCCCAGAGAGCCCCAGGCAATCCTCAAATTTTGCTGGACTGGAGAAAAAGCAGCCATAAATTTCAAGACCAAAGAGTGTTCATCTTCCAGAAAGAAAGAAAGAAGGAAGGAAAAAAAAGGAAGAAAGGAAGAAAAAGAGAGGGAAGGAAGGAAGGAAGGAAGGAAGGAAGGAAGGAAGGAAGGAAGGAAGGAAGGAAGTCAGAGTTCTGTGAACTTCACGTGTGCTGTGAATTTGGATTTGGGATTGATTTTGCAGAAACTCTACCTTGTGTTTGATATCTTATATGTGTCAACTTGGCTGTGTGTTCTACATATTTGTTCACTGGTAGAGCAGTCTCCATTATGGAGTTGCAGGCATGGGTTATAATGCCACTTAGTATGATTCTTGTCATTTCTTCTTCTTTCTTCTGGTTTTGGGTGGGAACATTGAGATTTTCAGATAGTGTTTCCCTCTGTCTTCCAGGCTAGAGTGCAGTGGTATTGTCATAGCTAACTGTAGCCTCAGACTCCTGTACTCAAGCAATCCTCCTCCCTCAGCCTCCCAAGTAGCTGGAACTACAGTTCCATACCACAATGTCCAGCTAATTTTTTTTATTTTTCAGAGACCTGGTCTTGCTCTTGTTCAGGCTGGTCTTGAATTCATGGCCTCAAGTGATCCTCCCACCTGAGCCTCCCAGAGTGCTAAGATTATAGGTATGAGGCACCGCACCTAGCCCAGAAATGAAGTGTGGACTTCTTTCAGCATCTCAATACGTATTTTTCTTATAGCAGCTTCATTTAGTTGGAAAAGTGAGTAACACATTTGTATCTTTTGCAGAGGAAAGCCAGGCTCTGAGGAATCACAGACAGATGCGTACATTTAGTTTTTGCTGAAATTCATGGACCTTGTGCCATCTTCTCCCTCCCTCTCTCTGTTGAAATACACAAACTACCATCCTCCAACAGAAAACGGTAAGGGATCCTCTCATTGATTTCAGGGACCATTTCCCTGAATTCCCATCCCTCAGGGACCCAAGGTGGGGAACACAGCTATATGAAGAAAGGGAAGATGGGCATGCTCAGAGTATTAATCATTACGGAGTGAAGTTGTCACTGAAGTGCCATGATTATTGTTTTTCACATTCACCACATTGCTTTCTTGGAAGGAGATAAGGACAAAACTTAAATAACAAGGTAAGAAAATAGCAAGGGTAGATTTTTTTTTTTTTAAATCTAGATGACATTTTAATAATAATAGAGTGTACAACATTCAGGATATTAAAGTGTTATTTTCCAGCAAATCAGAGCCAGATGACTCATCCACAGCAGTCCATGTAAAGAGCTAATAGAGATGGTTTATTCATTCATTCATTCATTCTGGCCTGGACACTTCAGTAATTTGGGGACAAATACCCAGAATTCCATGACAGGGAGTAGAAATCTAATAGCCTATGGGCTCTGCAGGTAGCACTGAGAAGGCTTTGTCTTGGGTGGTACCCGGGGCAAGTCTAGGAATCTACTCCAGGTCAGAAAGAGGTATTCCAACCCTCTCCGAGCTCTAAAATGCTATGGCTCCCACCACCAAGGTCTGGATTTTGGTGGCACCATGTGGGCTACAACTCCTTTGGCCACAGGGACCCAAGTGACCCTGCAAACCGTTGTTGAGGTTCACCATCAAGGAGGAGCATAAAGATATTTTCATGTGGTGACATCATCTTCCAACCCTCCTCATCTATGTATCTATTTTTCCTAAATTATTTCCTGTGTCTCAAAGAAAATTAAGATAATCTATTGTAGAACATCAGAGAAAGCTCCATCAAGGCACTGTGTGGTATGAGAAAAAAGTCTAAAGGCCAAGAATGACTTTCTCATGGAAGGAGACGCACGTTGGTCCAGCTTTTGTAATGAATCAGTCCCTCACATGCACACAAACAGGTCACACCTGCACCGGCAGGTGCACCCACCAGCGTCCCCATACATCACCACTCAGATGGCGAGATGCCAATACCGCCTCCTCCAGGCTATCTCCTGGGCTGACCCAACTAGAAGTTTTCCCTCCAAGTGCCCCCGTTTTTTACTTTTGTCTTCAACACTGATCGATTCTATCTTTTTCTGTAGTAGTTCATTAAAAAGTAGTGTGATATAACTAAGGGGAGATGTTGCTTAAAGAGTGCAAAGGTTCATTTAGACAGGACAAATAAGTTCCGGTGACCTGTTGAACAGCATGGTGACTACAGCCAATGATGTCTTGTGTACTCGAAAATCGTTAAGAGTAGATTCTAAATGTTCTCACCACAAAAAAATGGTAAGCGTGTGAGATGATGAATGTGTTAATTAGCTTGATTTAATCATTCCAGATGTGTAGTAATACATGAATCAAAACATCACGTTGTACATTGTCAATATAAACATTTTTTAGTTCTCAAAAAATAGAAGAAATGTAGTGTGGTATAATTAAAAGATTGTGGATATTGTGTCACACTGATCTATTTTAAATCATAATTTTTCTCCCTGAGTGTGACCTTGTATACTTAATGAACTGACATGAACTTAAGAGTTTTCATCAGGAAAATGGGCATAATAGTAACTAGCTTCTAGAGATCTTGCTAAGATTAAGTGTTTGAAGTCCCTAACGTATCTTCAAATAAGATTTATTATTTTACTCCACATTTACATTTTACATATCTTCCATTATCCCTACAAAGTGTAGGCTCTTTGAAGCAGTCTATGTCAAATTAATTTCTAATCCCTATACCATCATGTTGTGGGGAATAAGAGAAATAGTCCATAAATGTTTGTTGAATGAATGTACAACTATATTGCTATTCATTTCTAATTTTGTGTTCACTACCTTTCAAATCAAATTGAGTTTTCAAGGTTCTATCCACCACTCTCCGTGATGTGGATAGTAAAATAAATTGAATGTAAAAATATGGGAAAATTAGGCAGAAGGCCTTATGTTACTTGGAAATGAAATGAATCATACCAAATTTTCAAGACTCTATCCATGAATTATCTGTGATGTGGGTAGTAAAATAAATTGAATGTTAAATTATGGGAAAATTAGGAAAAGGGCCTGGTATAACTTAGTAATAAAAATGAATACTTTTTGTACATGAGTGTATAAATGATGGCTGTATCTGAATAATGTATGTTGTTTGCTTTTTTAGTTGTGTTATTCTTAACCTCTCCACCGACATTTTATTGGATTCTTGAAAGTCATTCTTTGTGCATTTACACTATTTCAAAACATCTGCTTGCTTTGGGGTTCAAGCTGTGCATTAGGGTTCCGAGAATTTGTAGAGAAATTTCAAAGCAGATCTCCCGTCTGAATAACTCGGTAGGAAATGCAGTAGAAGCCTGATCTTTTATGAGAGTGCTTAGAGCTGTCCTGAAATGTCTAAAACCCAATTCCCTTGCAATTGCCTTGTCTTGCTATTTCCTTCCAAACTACATTTTTTTTTTTTTTTTTTGCTATTTACATCTCTTTAGGGACACTGTAGTCCAGCTGAGTCAAGGGACCCAATGTAGACAATTCAGGTCTCCTAATTTTAAGCTTAGATGTTTTCTTTCTAGCTCTGGGCCACCTACAGCAGTGGCTGAAATTGTCTGATCATCTTTAAACCCACCACATCCATGCCCAAGTCATACCCCATCATGCTTAAAGTTAGGAACTGATGCACCCTCAAAACCCCTGACTCCAGCCTCTCACCCCTCTCCAACCCACACATCCTCACTGGGCCTTGCTCAGAATGCTCACGAATGCCCAGAATGCTCTGGCCCCTCCTCTGATTCCAAGCATCCTGGCAAACCCCAGCACCACTTTAGCTCCCTCCTTGTCTTCAGTGCAAACCTCAACTCGCAGCTGAAATTTACAGCACATACCCTGTTCCTCTTGGCAAGCAGCCCCCAGTTTCACCTAGAGCCTCTCGACCCTGTCATCTTGATTCATCCTGAGTCCTGACAGCATGAACCAAAGAGCAATTAAGAGCTTCCTTTAAATAATTTTATTAATGGTGAATATAAAATAGCATAACTTGAATTAAAATGAATCTCTCAGTGGATCTGGAATATTTCATGTGGAAGTAGTCAGTGCTAAAAATTTGGGGGCATTTCTTTCCTTCCATAGAAAGGCCATACTTCTTAGGCAAAGTTAGACAGTGGTACAATGTCAGGTGGCTTCGTGCAGAAAAGCACAAAACAAACAAACAAATACTGCTGACCAAAGGAGGGTGCACGTGTCTTTAATCCTAACCTTGGCCTTTTCAAGAAGCAATTATAACTTTGTGTAACACACAATACTGAAAAGTTTCTGGCCATAGTAGGTAGTTAAGACACCCTAGTTTCTTTTTTCTAACAAAACCCTGCTAAGGCATGAGGCTTTTGAAATGTTATGTCCCCTAATAATATTCGCATGTCAAAGCAGATGGATGAATGTCAAGAAAATCTCAAAGACTCAAAAGACAGCAATTTTGATGGTGAAATGTCCCAACCTTAGAGCTGTTCTGGAGCTGTTGTGGATAGGATGGCCCTCAGATGACATACAGCAACTGCCAAGGGTTGAGCTGTTATGGGCTACTTTGGGACATTAAGAATCCCTGTGTATTTCCCCTGCGAGTCTATCTTATTCCTTGGCACAATACAGGTGCTCAGTAAAGGTTGTTGAATTATTATTAATCACAACTAATTTACATTCTGTATGACCTATCTAAATTCAGCCAAACAGATAATGGGGAAAAGATTTTTAAAAGACACCCCAGGAGTGAGCAGTTTTGTGACCAGAAACCAACAATTGCTCCTTGGACTGGAGTTTCATATCCACTGAAGGAGAGTAGCAGGCTAATGGGATGTCCTCAACATCCTCTCCCAGATGTAAAACATCTCACTTCTATGATCTTGTGCTGCTAAGTGGAGTTTATTTTCCAACCCAAACTGGGGTTAACCTTCCCTAGCTAGTAGGAAGCTATGCAAGTGCCATAAACATGGAAGAATTTGTTTCTTTCCAGGAAGCAGACAAACTTATAAAAGTCCTTTTTTTTTATGCACCTCTGGCAGGTACTGCCTAGTTCCACTGTGTTGCTCAAAACCAGGAGGAAAAGTCTCTCTACTGAAATGCTAATAGAGAAGCAAACTATATAATAAGACTGCATCCCCTTTGGGTCTACATATAATTTACACATAAAATAAAATTGCACATGGCCTTGTTTCATGGCATATTTGTTTAATTACCCACATTTTAGAATGCATTTTTCTTCAATTAATTTTCAATATTTAAAAGAGGAATAAAAATGTCAGTTTATCTGTATACCTGATAATTAAATACAGTGTGGGGAATAATTACATTATCCAACAGCGGAAATTTGTCCAGCTCTAATAACTAACATTTAGCAAGGATTTTACTAATTCTCTTCCCTTTTGAGGGTGGCCTTTGAATTTCTCTTCCCTTTTCTCTCTAGGGAAAAAGGATCAGGTTGAGTGACTGTCAAGTCTCATTCCCTTTCTTCCACACTTATGGACCTAGTGTTACCATGAGAAAGTGTTAGAGCAACCTCTGAGAGGGGAAAATCCAGATTTTTAATTTTTTTCCAAAAGCTAAGCAGTTGCTAAAATCAAGAAACAATTAAAAAATAGCAATTCGTCAAATTTTTACTCTTCTGTTTTTAAAGGTGATTGCTTTTCCTGGGTTAGATATGTCGCTATAAGTCATGCCTGTGTCACCATTGAGTTAATAATAATAATAATAAACAATAACAACAACAAATAAAAATTGAGTGATTACTCTGTGCAAGGTACTGAATTTCCTCCTTCCATGAATTTTGTCATTTAATCATGGTTCCAAGCTGGGGTTCACAATCACTCTCTTCTACTAAAAATATCAGCCATTCTCTCCTGTGGACCTAGGGTGAACCCAGGATGTTTATGTGATGGTCCCAAGAACGGAGGAAAAAAATTTTTTTAATAAAAATAACCAGTAAAAACGTTTAAAGCTAGAAGAAGAAAATAAAAATATTTGTTAAATTTATTTCCCTACTCTTTAGATACTGGAGTTTCCAAAACTTTGATATGCATACATGCACATGTCCACACACTCACAGGCATTCTTCTCCTCTTGTTTTCTGGACTCCGGTGTGCTAAACCTTATTGTTATATTCTGAAATATTAATAGCCCCTTATATTCAGACAGCAATTTTATAATTTTCTCTTCTCAATTACACAGACGTCACAGAAAATGGGCTTCTAGGCAAATACATGCATTAAAAGCTTTTTTTTAGGAAACAGGTAGATTCTTCAAAGTCTCCTCACAGAGGGCTTGCTCTGATAGATAAGGAAACTGAGTCACAAAGTTTTGACAAATGATAAAAGGACGTCCATCATTTTTGTTTGTTTGTTCTTATTGCACTACCTGTTATAAATGTCTATATTTATTAGTTTGTCTTATAAAGACTTTTTTTACACACAACAAATTTTATTCTGAGTGAAATTCTATAAAGTCAGGTACTGTGTTCCTTATTCTTAAGATTATGAAATTAAGATATTTAGAAGTTAACCTAATTTTAAATATTTCCTGTTCAAAGATGACAATAGCCGGGTGCAGAGAGGGTCCCCAACTTGGTGGCCCTGTTTCTGTCAGTCCACGTTTACCCCTATTCCAACGTCACTAGTTGTGGTACATCTTGACTTCTCCTTTTTGTCTTTTGGGTAAACAAAATCAGAGAGGGCCTGTCTCTGTGAATGAGCCACCCCAAAACATAGCAAGGGCTGAAGTGAAATGTCGGCTGTGCCAGTTCTGTTGGAATTGGAGGACATTCAGATGGTAGCTTCACAAGCGTCAAGGAAAAACCAGTGACATCCATCCATCTCTGGATTGTGCTATCAGAGCAGCTCTGCGGTCCGAGGGGACCATGAGGTCCGCCCCCCTCACCCGGCACGGCCACGCCCCTCCTGTGTTCTGCAGCCTGTCCTGTCCATGCTGCAGCGAAGTTGCCACTAACCCCTGTAGAACCACCTCAACGGTAGG
>VSMD01116725.1:0-18488 GCA_008750895.1 Mirza zaza | reverse complement strand
AGATGGCAAGAGAGAGACTTTAAACAAATCATTACACAAATAAATAATTATATGCAAATGAAAAATGTGTTTTATTCTATAAT
This sequence comes from Mirza zaza, assembly GCA_008750895.1. Taxonomy (NCBI): domain Eukaryota; kingdom Metazoa; phylum Chordata; class Mammalia; order Primates; family Cheirogaleidae; genus Mirza; species Mirza zaza. Next base: position 18,405 of record VSMD01116725.1, on the reverse strand, counting down.
TTTAAAGTAAAGGAAAAAAACGCATTTTTTTGAAAAAGGAATTGCAAAGTAGCTTAGGGAAATTTCTTTCCTCCTTTCTTTTGTTTTTCTTTCCTTCGCTCTTCTCTGTCTGTCTTTTTCTCTCTCCCCCTTCCCCCCTCTCTTCCCCTGACCCCTTGTTGCTTTATTGGAAAATGTGTATGTTGAAGAGGATTGGAATATATAAATATGACATAAACACAAGAGACATGAAAAGTTTTCTCAAGTAAAAAGCATGTGAAGAAGAATGCTAACAGGACCTATGAAAGGAGATACAGAGGGAGTAAAAAACACCAAAAGCCCCATGGAGTTTCTTTTAAAATACACAATAATGGTAATCAATGGCTTAGGTTGGTATGATTAGGGAAATGAATCCAGAGGAAGAAAATCGCTTAAGAAAGAATTTTCTTCTTTTTTCTATATATGGAGAGGAGAATAGTTGTTTCTGTTTGTTTGTTTGTTTGTTTGTTTTTTCTTTTAAGCTGTTCTCATGAAAGATATTTTATTTGCAGAATTTTGGCTGGAGCAGTTAATTACTATCTCAGAGGAATGAAATGTAATGTCCATGGTCACACCATGTCTCCTAATGCTTAAAATGGGGTTCTTCTCTCTGTGTTACACCACGTATAACTAAAGAAAGCTTTCCAATTGCATACTTCTCTATTTTTTAAGGACGTCTCAATGTACATATAAACAAATTGTCTATTTGGCTGGAGTTGAGACATTTATTTCCTGTCTTTTCTGTAGTCACACTCTTGGCCTCTGTCCAGCACTCACTTGGATTTCTGATGATTGAGATTGTGAGAAAACACTGGGCAAATGTAGCTCTGCTCCTTTCTGTCTCTGGCATTTGCCTTTCTGCTGCAGGTGTCCATGGGAGAGGCCTGTGGCTGTCCAGTGGGCCCATGACAGGCAGACAATTTGTCACCACCTAAGCCTCACTCTCCAACCAGCTTTAGCAGTAACAAAGCTGACATTCTTTTTCTCATCTTTTGAGTTCTGTAAACTCAGATGGGAAAGGGTGTAAACTATTGGGACTCCTCAAAGTCCAAAATATTCTACTGAGAGACATATTTCATAGTGGTTGATAACATGGACAATGGAGCCAGCTTGACTGTGTTTATAACCAGCTCTGATACTTACTAGGTAGTATCTATCTCTTTAAACTAAATTAAAGATTTAGTTTTCCATAGTGGTTCATTACCGTATATAAGGAACAGTCTTTCAAGAAGACTAATATTTTTAATTAATTAAATTTACTTTTATAGCAGTTTTAAGTTCACAGAAAAATTGAAAAGAAAGCACAGAGAATTCTCTTATACTCTCTGTGCCCACACTCACACAACTTCCACCACTATTGACATCTATATCAGAGTGATTCATTTGCTCCAATTGATGAACCTACATTGACACATCATTATCACCTAAGTCCATAGTTTACATTAGGAATCACTCTTGGTGTTGTATATAGATTTTGACAAATGGATAATGACATGTATCCACCACTGTGGTAGCACATAGAATATTTTTACTGCCCTAAAAATCCTCTGTGCTCCAATTATTCATCCCCCATCTCTCCTCACCCCTGGCAACCGCTGACCTTTTTGTCATCTCCATAGTTTTGCCTTTTCCAGAATGTCATATGCTTGGAATCACGCAGTTTGCAGCCTTTTCAGATTGTCTTCCTTCACTTAGTGATATGTATTTAAGCTTCCTTCATGTCTTTTTACGTGAGCTTGATAGCTCATTTCCTTTTAGAGCTGACTAATAATCCATTGTCTGGGTGTACCACAGTTCATTTACCCATTCACTTACTGAAGGACATATTGATTGCTTCTATGTTTTGACAATTATAAATAAAGCTTCTATAAACATCTGAATGCAGGGTTTTGTGTGGCATAAGTTTTCAATTCATTCGAATAATACCAAGGAACACAATTGCTGGATCATATAGCAAGAGTAGGTTTAATTTTGTACAAAGTTGCTCGACTGTCTTCCAAAGTGGCTGTACCAATCTGCATTCCCACCAGCAATGATGAGAGCTTCTATTGCTCCATAACCTTGCTAGCATTAGATATTTTCAGTGTTCTGGATTTTGGCCATTCTAATAGGTATGTAAGTGCTATCTCATCATTGTTTTAACTTGCAATTTCCTAATGACATATGTTGAACATCATTTCATATGATTACTTGCCATCTGTATCTTTCTTTTGTTGAGGTATCTATTCAAGTCTTTTGTACATTTTAAAATTGGGTTGTTTGTTTTCTTATGGTTGGGTTTTAAGAGTTCTTTGTATATTTTTGGATAGCAGTCTTTTATCAGATGTGTCTTTTGCAAATACTTTCTCCCAGTCTATGGCTTGTCTTCTCATTCTCTTGACATTGTCTTTCACAGAGCACACATTTTTAACTTTAATGAAATTCAGCTTATTAATTCTTTCTTTCATAGATTCTTACCTTTGTTATTATATCTAAAAATGCATTGCCCCATACCCAAGGTCAAATAGGATTTCTCCTAGTTAACTTTTGGAGTTTTGTAGTTTCCCATTCTCCATTTAGGTCTCATGATTCTTTTTGAGTCAATTTTGTGAAGGGTATAAAGTCTATTTATAAATTCACTTTTTTTATGTGAATGTCCAGTTGTTCTAGTATCATTTTGAAGACTATCTACACTCTATTGTAATCTCTCCTTTATTGATTGCCTTTGCTCCTTTATCAAAGATCAGTTGACTATATTTATATAAGTCTATTTCTAGGCTCACTATTCTGTTTTATTGATATATTGCTCTAATTATTTCACCAATATCATACTGCCTTGAGTACTGTAGCCTTCTAGTGAGTCTTGAGGCCAGGTAGTGTTATTCCTCTGACTTTATTCTTTTCTTTCAGTACTGAGTAGGCTTTTCTGGGTCTTTTTCCTCTCCATATAAATTTTAAGATCACGTTATCAATATCCACAAAATAACTTGCTGGGATTTTGATTAGAATTGCATTGAATTGATAGATCAAGTTGGGAAGAACTGATATCTTGAGAATATCAAATATTCTTATCCATGAACATGGAATATTTCTCCATTTATTTCATTCTTCTTTAATTTTTTTATCAGAATTTTGTGGTTTTCCTCCTATAGATTTTATACATATTTTTTTAGATATATACCTAAGTATTTCATTTTTGGAGTTGCTAATGTATGTGGTAATGTGCTTTTAATTCCAATGTTCATTTGTTCATTGCTGGTTTATAATTCAGTGATTGACTTTTGTATATTAACCTTGTAACCCAGAACCTTGCTACAATTGCTTATAAGTTCCAAGAGATTTTTGTTGATTCCTTTTTCTATATAGATGATGATGATGATGATTTTCTCTATAGATGATTATACCATTGATGATAAAAGACAGTTCAATTTCCTCCTTACTAACCAGTATACCTTTTATTTTTTTTCTTGTATTATTGCCTTAGCTAGAACTTCCAGTATGATGTGAAAGAAGTAATAATTCCAACGACAGAATATACATTCTTTTTAAGTGTACATAGAACTTTTTTAGGATAGATAATATGTTAGGCAACAAAACAAGTCTATAAATTTAAGAAGATTGAAATCATATCAAGTATGTTTTCTGACCACAATGGTAATAAACTGAAAATCAATAACAGAAGGAAAATTACAAAATTCACAAATATGTGGAAATTAAACAACATGTTCCTGAACAATCAATGGAGCAAAGAAGAAATCAAAAGGAAATCTTAAAATATCTTGATACCTTTCAGGCCTTAGGAATGCCCCTACAGACCCAGATTCCAGGATCACCCCAGTGTCAGACCTGCCCCCATGGCCCCAGGCTCCAAGGCAATTCCCATGGTCCAAGGATCCATGCCTGCCCCATCACCAGGTCAGTGCCATTGCACCAGCCTCCAGGCCAGACCCTGTGGCCATAGACACTAGGCCAGCACCCATGAATACAGGCTCAAAGTTCACTCTAGTACCAGGCTGCTCTCCACAGCCCCAGACTTTAGGATGGCCCCTGCAGACTCAACCTCCAGGCCCACCTCAGAGCCAGAACAGTCCCCATAGTCCTAGACTTCAATGCAATACCTATCAAAATTCCAATGGAATTTTGGAATTTTGGAATATTTTACAGAAATAGAAAAAACTATCCTAAAATTCATATAGAGCCACAAAATATCTTGAATAGCAAAAGCAATCTTGAGCAAGAAAAACAAAGCTGGAGGCATCACACTAACTAATCTGAAAATACACTATGAAGCTACAGTAATTAAAACAGCATGCTACTGTCATAAAAACTGACATATAGATCAATGGAACAGAATACAGAGCCTGGAAATAAATCCATTCATTTACAGTCAATTGATCTTTATCGAAGGTGCCAAGAACATACAGTGAGAGAAAAAAATGTCTTTTCAATAAATGGTTCTGGTATAACTGGATATTCACATGCAAAAGAATGAAATTGGACTCTTATCTCACATAATACACAAACATTGATTCAAAATGGATTAAAAACTTAAATGTCAGACTTGAAACCATAAAACTTCAAAAAGAAAACATAGGGGGAAAGCTTCTTGACATCGGTCTTCATCATGATGTTTTGGATATGACACCAAAAGCACAGGAAACAAAAGCAAAAACAGACAAACGAGATTGCATCAAACTAAAAAGCTTCTACACAGCAAATGAAACAATCAACAGAGCAAAGAGACATGCTCCATTTCTCCTGTGGAGTGGGAGAAAATATGTGCTAACCATACATCTGATAAAGGGTTAATATCCAAAACATGAAACAAACTCAAACAATAAATAACCCAATTAAAAAATGGTCAAAGGATCTGAATAGATATTTCTCAAAAGAATATACAAATGGCCAAAAGGTGTGTGACAAAATGGTCAACATCACTAATTATCAGGGAAATGCAAATCAAGACGACAATGAGATATCACCTCATACCTGTTAGAATGGCTATTCTCAAAAAGACAAAAGATAAGTATTAGCAAGGATGTGGAGAAAAGGGAACCCTTCCAAATTATTGGTGGAAATGTAAATTGATACAGCCATTATAGAAAACAGTACAGAGGTTTCTCAAAAAATAGGACCACTTTACTTACCTCAGTAGTGTTAAAAAGAAAAGAAAAGAAAAGAAAAAATTAGGACCACCATATGATTCAGAAATCCCTGTTCTGTGTATACAAATGCTTCCCAATCAAGATATAACCTCATCATAAGACAAAGAGCTTACTAAATGCGTATTGTTTTCACACCATCATAAAGTCAAAAAATCATAAATTAAACCATTGGTAAGTCAGGGACTGTCTGTATAGCCAAAGGAAATAAAATCAGTATCTCTTGAAGATATCTACATTCTCATGTTTATTGCAGCACTATTCACAATATCCAAGATATGAAACCAACCTAAGTGTTCATCAACAGATGAATGAATAAAGAAAATGTGATGCATGTGGTCACACACACAAAAATTACAGAACATTATTTAACCTCTTTAAAGAAAGAAATGCTGTCATTTTTCACAACATGAATGAACATGGAGGAAATTATACTAAATGAAATAAGGTAGGAATGGAAAAACTAATACTGCATGATCTCATTTATGTGTGGAATCTTAAAAAGTTGAACTTGTAGAAGCAGACAGTAGAATAGTTACTGCCAGGAGCTTGGGATTAAGAGAAATGTGGAAATGTTGGTTAAAAGGCACAAAGTTTCTGTTGTGCAGTACAAATAAGTTCTGGAAATCTTGTGTGCAGCATGGTGATGATAGTTAATAATACTGTATTGTATACTTGAAATTTGCTAAGAGTTATTCTTAAATGATATCACCATTAAAAATTTTAAGGATGTGAGGTGATGGATATGGTTATTAGCTTTATTATAGTAATAATTTTATGATGTATATCAAAACATCACATTGTATAGTATAAATATTAATATATACAATTTTTATTTGTCATTTGTATTTACCTCAGTAAAAGTAGAAATTTTTATTAATTAATAAAACACACTAAAAATAAATTAATTAAGTAATTAAAACATTCTAAAAAGAAAAAAAGAAAAGCAGTGATAAAAGGGACATCCTTGGTTTGTTCCTGAAGGACTAATTGTTATTACATAAATATTTCAAATATTTGTTTTTATATGGGAGGCAGGGCAGTTCATAGTTAGGTATAGACTCTTCAGTCAGGTGCCTAGTATCCTGATATCAAACACTAGTTTCCTGATATCAAACACTAGTATCCTGATTCATCAGTTATGTGACCTCTGGCAAGTTACTTAACCTCCCTGCATCTCCATTTTCTCATGTGTTATATAGTGATGATGATAGTACCTAACTCATACTGTTCTTGTGGAAAACGACAATATTTATAAAGTACATCAAAGAGTGTCTGGTATTCTATGCATATTTATTTTAAAAAATAAATGAGAAAAAATAGAATGGAATTATTGGTTACCTATGATAGCTCTATGTTTAACCTATTAAGAAACTGTGAAAACTTTTCTCAAAGAAGCTGCACCATTTTACATTTCCACCAGCAGTGTATTAGGGTTCCAATTTCTCCACATCTTCATCTACACCTATTCTTATTCATCTTTTTATTATAGCCATCCTAGTGGGTGTGAAGTGGTATCTCATTGTGGTTTGACTTGTATTTCCCTGAAGGCTAATGATATTGAACATTTTCGTGTGCTTTTTATATGTTGCTGAATTCAGTTTCCTAGTATCTTGTTGAGGATCTATCTTCATACAAATAGTAGCATATATTTTTTCTTTTATTGTGATATTTTGTCTGGTTTTGGTATCAGGGTGATACTGGCCTCATGGAATGAGTTTGCCGGTGTTCCCTCCTCCTCTATATTTTGGAGAATTTTGTGAAGAAATAGTATTGAACTGTCTTTAAATGTTTGGTGAAATTCATCAGTAAAGCTATTTGGGAATGGGTTTTTCTTTGTGGGAAATTTTTAAATTACTAACTCAATCTCTTGTTATACCTCTATTCAGATTTTCTATTTCTTCTTGAATCAGTGTTGGTAGTTTGTGTCTTTATAGAAATTTTTCCATTTCATCTGTGCTATCTGATTTGTTGCCATACAGTTGTTCAGACTATTTCCTTATAATCCTTTTTATTTCTGTAAGTTTGATACTAATGTCACCTCTTTCACCCCTTGTTTAGTAATTAAAGTCTTTTCTATTTTTTTCTTGGTCAGTCTATCTAAAGGGTCACCCATTTTGTCATTTTTTTTATTTCAGTATATTATGGGGGTACAAATGTTAAGGTTACATATATTGCCCTTGCCCCCCTCTCCTCTTGAGTCAGAGCTTCAAGCGTGTCCATCCCCCAGATGGTGCATAATGCACTCATTATGCATGTATATACCTATCCCCTCCTCCCCTCCAAACTGCCCGACACCTGATAAATGTTATTCCTATATGTCCACTTAGGTGTTGATCAGTGAAACCAATTTGCTGGTGAGTACTTGTCAATCTTTTTAAATAACCAACTTTTGCTTTTGCTGATTTTCTCTATTGGCTTTTTATTCTCTACTTAATTAATTCCTGCTGTAATCTTTATTATTTCCTTCCATCTACTTTCTTTAGGTTTAGTTTTCTTTCTTTGTCTAGTTTCTTAAGGTAAAAGATTAGGTTATTGATCTGAGATCTTTCTTCTTTTTAGATATAGGTATTTATAGCTATAAATTCCTCTCTAATCACCACTTTAGCTGCATCCCATACATTTTGGTATATTGTATCTTCACTTTCATTCATCTCAAAGTATTTCCTAATTTCATTTGTATCCCCAATTTTTCTATTTATTTCTAATTTCATTCCTTTGTTGTCAGAGAACATAACCTTGTATGATTTCAACACTTTTAAATTTATGAAGGCTTGTTTTACCGCTTAGCATATGGGTCTATCTCAGAGAATGTTCCATGTACACTTGTAAAAATGTGTATTGTGCTATTGTTGCACGGAGTGATCTAAAGATATCTGTTAGGTCCAGTTGGTTTATTGTGTTAAGTCTTCTCTTCCCTTGTTGATATTTTGTCTAGTTGTACTATCCATTATTAAAAGTGGGATATTGAAGTCTCTGATTATTATTGTTGAATGACCCATATATTTTTATTCTAGCTCCATGAATATTTCCTACCTAGCCTTCTATCCATTTACTATACTTGAAAACCATATTTAAACCTTAATTCTTTACTATGGCTCATCCACCTCTGCTCCCTTCACTCACATACCGCACCAGAGAGAGACACAAAATTTTGGAGGCAGATATAATTAAACTTGGGGGTGTCCCTGAGGTTGGTGGTATAAAGGATCAGCATAGTACACCAGTGAAAGATTTAAAAGATCAGGCCAGGTTAAATCTGAGTGAAGTCTGAACTCAGTTAAATCAGGAATCATCAAGGCTCAGGACCCTAAGTTGTACAGTAGTTATCACAGATTAATATGATTTCATAGTCAATTGATTTTTGACAAAGGTGCCAAGACAATTCAATGACTGGAAAGATAGTCTTTCCAACAAATTGAACAGGGATAACTGGATATCCACAAGCAAAAAAAATGGAGTTAGATTCCTACCTCATACCATATACAAAAATTAATTCAAAAGGTATCATTGACCTAATTGTAAGACCTAAAATTATAAAACCCTCAGAAGAAAACAAAAAAGTAAATCCTCATGACCTTGGCTTACACAAAGTCTTCTCAGATATCATACCAAAAGCATAAGCAACAAAAGAAAAAAATACATTCATTAGACTTCATCAAAATTAAAAACTTAAAAACACTATTAAGAAAAGAAAATCCACATAATGGGAGAAAAATACTTGCAAATAATGTATCTGATATGGCCTTATATGCAGAATAAATGAAGAACTCACAACTCAACAATAAAAAGACAATTGAATGAATTAGAATATGAGCACAGGCTCTGAATAGACAGTTCTCCAAAGAAAATAAACAAATGGCCAACAAGCATGTATTCAATATCATTAGTCATTAGGAAAATGCAAATCAAAACCACAATGAAATACCACTTCACACCCACTACAATGACTATCATAAAAAAGATGGACAAGAATAAGTGTTGGTAAGAATGTGGAGAAACTGGAACTCTCATATATTACTGGTGGGGCTGTAAAAAAATGCAGTCCATTTGGCACATAGTTTGGTTTCTCCTCAAATAATTAAAGTTACCATCTGATGCAGCAATTACACTCTGAGGTATATACCCAAAAGAATTTAAAGCATATGCCCTCATAAAACCTTGTACACGAATATTATATGGCCATAAAAAAAGAACAAAGTCCTGGTACATGCTACAAAAAGAATGAACCTTGAAAACATTATACTGAGTGAAAGAAGCCAGACACAAAACATCAAACATATTGTATGATTCCATATAATCATAAAACTCATTAGATAATATACTTTAAAATGTTAAACTTCATGTTATGTGAATTCTATCACAATAAATATATTTTCAAGAAATATATGAATAATAACTTTCCAAGTCTTAAGAAAGTCACAATTTAGCATTGCTGAGACTGAGTCATTGCTGGTGTTTAGAGTTGATTCTCTGCCTTGAATGCCTATTGGGACTTCTAGCAGTAGACACTTGGTAGACACTCAGAAATGCTTGTGAAACCAGATTAGTTTCCACCAAATTCTCTCAGCTTGCCTGCGGGAAATGCAGTCCCCTGCTCAATCACCATGATTCTAGGTGATCTAAGTGATCTAGATTCACACCTGCCCTGTCGAACTAGATGATTACCACCTCAGAAATCTTTCTGTCTTCACTGCCAATCCTAGTGGCTATGAATCTGGCTTGTTCCACCTTAAACCAAGCTCCATTTCTGACTATACTGGGACCATCTCCTTATAGCTATCTATCAAATGCCCTCATCCAGCTGGAGAGGCAATGAAGTCTTATCCAAGAGCATGGAACTTAAGAGTCCAAGCCCTCAAAATCTCCAGTTTATATTAAATGCCAAAGCCCAGTCTTTCCTATTTCTCTTCCTACCTCCTTCTCCCCATTTAACACTGCAGCCAGATTGATCTTTAAAAAATGTAATTTGGATCATGCTCCTTACATGCTTAATTGCTAACAAGGATTGAATACTTAATGTCAAATACATTTCTAAGCCCTTTACGTCTATTGACTCATTAATCTTCACAACAATACATATTCTCGTTATTCCCATTTTATAGATGAGCAAGGTGAGACACAGAAAGTTTAAGTTGCTTGTCCAAGATGACACACCTGCTAAGGGTTGGGCTGAAAAATTAACCCAGATAGTCATGGCTCCAGAACCCATGATCTCAGCACTACATCATCTCCTTCTCAACTGCTGCTCACCACACTAAGAGTAAAATCTTTTAAGACCTACATGATCTGGATCTTGTCTTCCTCATCTCCTACCACCTCTAAGTACTTGAGTTTACCCTGCTCCATTCACACTAGCCTGCTGTTGGTTTCAGATATGTGTCAAGCTCTGTCTCATCTCAAGGCCTTTGCACTTCCGGTTTTCTGTATCTGTAATGCATCTCCTCTCCTCCTCCTGCCCCCCTCCTCCTTCATGTGTCTGCCTGCTTGAATGTTACCATTTCAGAGATCTTCCTTGACCTCCTCTCTTACTAAATACTCCTTTTAGCTTTCCATCCCCAGACCATTGTCATATGACAGCTGCCTCCTAAATTTGTTCAGAGCACTTTTCTCAATGTATTTACCATATTATGAACTGCCTACCCTGCTGGACTGTGGGATCTTGAAGACAAGAGCTCTGTCTAATTGGTTCACCTGGCACCTAGAATTCTATAGGGCACAATGTCAGCAATTAGTCAAAATTGGCTTAATGAATAATGAAGAGGACTCAACTGATACCTTTGATGTACAGCTTATCGACTTATCTTGGCATTTTTTGAGATTCTCAAAGTCAGGTCTCTGCTTTGTTCATTTTTGTACCCTTTATGTCCAACATAAAGTAGTATTCAATAGGGCTTAAATAGATATCAGATAAAGAGAATGAATAAAGGGAGAGCCATTGAGGACTGAGATTTGTCAAGGAAGGTTTCATAGAAAAGCCTTGAATGACTTACATCATTTGCCAAAAGCAACTAACCTTCTATATGACTCCACACAAATTACTTTATCTCTCTGCTTCAGTTTCCTGGTCTGTAAAATGGGATAATGATAGTACATACCTCAATGAATATACAATACTTGACACAGCACCTGGAAGAGAGAAATTTGTCAATAGATGCTACATATTAGTAGTCATGTTTTGGGTCATGTTGGGGACAGGAGTTTTGGCTCTCAGTAGATCTGAGTTCTAGTCCTAGTTGTGTCACTAACTAGTTGTAGGACTTTAGGAAAATCTCTTGATTACTTTCTGCCCCAGTTTCCTCAACAATAAATGAGAGTCTTTACATGACCATGAGTTTCAGGTATCTACCACTGCATAATAAACCACCGAAACTTAGTATCTTATTAAATAAAACAACAACAATTCATTATTCTCATGATTATTCTCAAATTTATTTACTGGCAATAGCTAGAAAGTTCTTTTTCTCTGCATTCAGCTGGGAGTTTGGATGGAGTTGTAATATGTAAAGTGGCCTTTCACTTTGCAGGGTCACTCTCTTCACATCCTCTCCTTATTCCATGATCTGTACCAAGTGTTTTTACAACAGTGCTTCGAAGAGGAAATGTTCCAAGAGGACAAGCCCCAATGTAAAGGGCTTATCAGGCCTTTGTATACTTCTTCCTTGCTGATGTTCCATCGGCTAAAGACATCAGCTGACAATACTGAGGTCAGTTTTGAAGGGGTCTTTATTAGGGCATAAATACTGAAAAAATGCATTTCATTAGTGGTCACTAATGTAATCTGCCCCACCATGATTCCACATTTTATCCTAAGGCAGCATACACCAACTTAATTATTGAAACTTTACTATCTGTATTTCTTTCCATGACTTTTTCCATTTTCCTTCTCAACACACTATCATTTCTGCAATGTAGCACGTTTATGGAAGTCATCTTAGGTTGAATCCCTCTATTCTTTAAAAAAGAAAATCTTTAAGTAAATCCCCCATTTTCATTTTTTTTTTTTTTTTTGCTGTGGTTGTTTACCCTATCTGTTGACTAGGCCAGTAATTTTTCAAATCCAATTAGTTTAATATGCTAAATTTACAATCACTCTAAGTTTCACATGTTATTCCCCACCCCACAAAAAATTAAGTACCTTTCCCTAGGCCTCCCTTAGTCCATTCTCTTCCGCACCTCTATTCTCATTTTCTATATTCCTCAAAGATATTTCTATAAGATTTGCAAGTCTAGCTGCTTAGTTATACATGTCTAATATTGACCTTTTGTATAGTTCCCCTTCACATCCTACTGGGAACAAAACAAAGCCAGCCCTTTTGACATTATGTTCAAGTACTGCTCTTGTGGCACATTGTTCAGCAAATGCTGATCGTCTGCCTCCTGATGCTAGAAGGAGAAGTTCCTAAGTTTCCCTCCATATGGATGCCTTCTAGAAGATGTGTAAGTTCAAGAAAACTCCCAGATCCCAGCTGACAGCCCCACATGCACTAGTGCCATTGCACCTGCTGTGTTGTCATCTACAATTTGGAAGCTGTTTTACACCATTTTCAGGGATGTACCCCATTGCTGATATAAGGATTTTATGGAAGGGTTGGATTTTTACTCTCAAAATGTTCCATCTGGTCTCTGGGAGAGTTATTTCAGGTTGAAGTGGAAACCTAGCAACTGTGTAGTTAACAGGATCAATTTAGACATCAGGAGGTCTGGCTGAGATACAGAGCTTAGCATGTAGCAACAATGAAGAGCTTGGAGTCCAGGTTTTCGACAAAGCTAAAAATGGTTTGTTAAAAGGCATTTCGGTAAGTTAAGAAGTCACTTCCCTAGTATTATTTTCTTCAAAAATCAACAAAGCTAAAATCATACAGATATTATCTGACCATTGCTATTAATTATGCTGTAATGTTTTCCCAATATTATTTAATTTGTCATTTCTGAGACACAGAATAGAGTTAAGGGTGGTTCTTTCCAAAAGCATTATTCCAGGAATTTACTAATATCTCAAATAGTTACAGCTTCAAGGAGGCACATCAAGTACACTAAAGGATTTTTTTGAAACTATGTATTATATAAAATAATGACTCCATTAATGAAATGTTAGTGCTAAATACAAACCACCTGGCACATGCATGCCTGTCTGAAGAGTGATTACAAACACGTTCCTGTCATTAATTTGCTCACTTTTAATTTAGTGTAAACATATCTATGATTAATGTAACTGTTATTTTGAAAAGAACTCAACTACCAATAAAAATCAAGTGTTTCATGGGAAAGGAAGATAGCTGACCAGAGACACCAGCTGCCAGAGCATCTCAGTAGGAAGGAAAGGTCTTAGATGAAGGACAGGAACAAAAAAAAAAAAGAAAACCAAACAGATAAACACAGATTTGGTGTAATTCTGAGGGAAGGATGCCAGAACCTGTGGGGGACTCCATGGGAAGAAGTTTCAGAGTAGAACAAGAAGGAGCAAGATATTGGTGGAGATCAACCCCCAAGAGTCATGGAGTCTGGTGAAAAGGGTAAGCAGAGCAGTTTTTTCTCCCTGTCTCCCATCTCAGACAGTCAGCAGGCTTCTGAGCTGCTGGAGAGTCATTCTACCCCCATGAGCTGAAAAGCTGCTGCTGCCAGAGAACTGGGAGTTCCTTGTGGAAAAAGTACCAGGCTTCTAGCCCCCCTGGGGTGCTTCCCATCACCACAGACCTGAACTATGACAGCAGGCACCATATTGCTTCTTTACACGCCATGCACTTTTGTTCCCCCCAAGTGGCTTCAGCCTCTCAGTTTTTGGCTTGCTTGTTCTCATGCAAACATTTCCTAATTGCAACCCAGACTGTGGGGGCCACAGGGGTCCAGTGGGTCCCAGGGGATCTGAGTGATGCTGGGGCCAAGATATTCCAAGCAGGCTGTCTCGCAGAGAGGTGGGCAGAGATGATCAGAGTCTAGCTTTATTCCATCCAGATCCTTTTCTTCCCTCTCTCCTCTTTCACCCATGGCTGATGAAAGAGACAATTGAGCCACAACGCTGAAACTTCTATAGAGAGTGGGGCTCAATGCATTTCCTCTTAAAGTCCTGCAGCAGACTAAGGGATGCTCAGACTGTGAATTCCCTGCTCACTGGCCTTCCCTGGTGCCACATGCCTGACAGCTCCATGAGAGCACAGCACACTCCAAAGTGGAGGGGCATCAAACCTGCTTGAGCACCCCATAGGCAAATTGAGATAAGCACACTTCTCCCTCACACGGTCAGGGATTGCTCTTTGGAGACCCTGTGGCAGGCCTGTAGGTCAGATCCCATACCACCTGGACTTGATTGTGTTGCCCAAAGGTATGGAGGGGAGATTCATGAACTAATAACAAGAGGTAAGAGAGCCCAGGTGGGCAGAATTAAGAGGAGAGTGCAGTGTTGGTCCAAGATGTAGCATACTGATAGAGCACCCCTCCAACCACAGGAAGTCCATGCTCTCAACCCAGGCCAGGAAACCACTTCTGGAAATGAGAAACTCATTTAAGGAAATACAAAACACAGTGGAAAGTTTTAAGAATAGACTAGACCAGGCAGAAGAAAGAATCTCAGAGCTTGAAGATAACTATTTCAAATTAACTCAATCAACCAAAAATAAAGAACAGAGGATTAAGAGGAATGAACAAAGCCTAAAAGAAATATAGGGTTAGGTAAAATAGCCAAATATAAGATTCACAGGCATCTCTGAGGGTGAAGAAGAAAATGGACAAGGGCTGGAAAACCTATTTGAGGGAATAATCCAGGAAAATTCCTGGTCTTACTAGAGATTCAGATGTACAGGTACAAGAAGCTCAACGAACACCTGGGAAAGTAATTACAAAGAGGGAATCACCAAGACACACAGTCATCAGACTGGCCAAAGTCAACATGAAGGAGGAACTCCTGCAAGCCATAAGGCAAAAGTATCAAGTAACTTACAAGGAAAACCCATCAGGGGAGCTACAGACTTCTGAACTGAGATATTACAAGCAGAAGGGATTGGGGTCCCAGCTTCAGTTTTCTTTTATATATATATATATATATATATATATATATATTTTATTTCAGCATATTATGGGGGTACAGATTTTAAGGTTTCCATAAATGCCCTTTCCTCCCCTCCCCCCACAAGTCTGAGTTTCCAGCATGACCATCTCCCAGATGGTTCACATCTCACTCATTATGTATTTATATACCCTCCCCCCTCCCCCAACCCCCCAGCCCAATACCCTATTACTGCAGTACCTATGTGTCCACTTAGGTGCTGCTCAGTAAATACCAGTTTGCTGGTGAATATATGTGGTGCTTGTTTTTCCATTCTTGGGATACTTCACTTAGTAGTATGGGTTCCAGCTCTAACCAGGAAAATAAAAGATGTGCTATATCACCGTTGTTTCTTACAGCTGAATAGTACTCCATGGTATACATATACCACATTTTATTAATCCANTTGTTTCTTAGAGCTGAATAGTACTCCATGGTATACATATACCACATTTTATTAATCCATTCTTGGATTGATGGGCACTTGGGCTGCTTCCACAACCTTGCGATTATGAATTGTGCTGCTATAAACATTCGAGTGCAGGTGTCTTTTTGTAGAGTGTCATTGGATCTTTTGGGTAGATGCCCAGTAATGGGATTGCTAGGTCAAATGGTAGATTCACTTGTATCGCTTTAAGGTATCTCCAAATTGCTTTCCACAGAGGTTGAACTAGTTTGCAGTCCCACCAGCAGTGTAGGAGTGTTCCTCCCTCTCCGCATCCACGCCAGCATTTGTTATTTGGAGACTTTTTGATAAAGGCCATTCTCACTGGAGTTAAGTGATATCTCATTATAGTTTTGATTTGCATTTCCCTGATGATTACAGATGTTGAGCATTTTTTAATATGTTTGTTGACCATTCTTCTGTCTTCTTTAGAAAAGTTTCTGTTCAAGTCCTTTGCCCACTTTTTAATAGGGTTATTTGATTTTTTTCTTGCTGATTTTCGTGAGCTCTAAATATATTCTGGTTATCAGCCATTTATTGGATGCGTAGGATGCAAAAATTTTCTCCCATTGTGTAGGTTCTCTGTTTACTTTCATGACTATTTCTTTGGCTATGCAGAAGCTTTTTAGTTTGATCATGTCCCATTTATTTATTTTTGTTGCTGCTTTGATTACCTTTGGGGACTTCTTCATAAACTCTTTCCCTATGCCGATGTCTAGGAGACTATTTCCAACATTTTCCTCTAGAACTCTAATAGTTTCGTACCTTAGGTTTAAGTCTGTTATCCAGCGTGAGTTGATTTTTGTGAGAGGTGAAAGGTGTGGGTCCTGCTTTAGCCTTCTACAAATGGCTATCCAGTTTTCCCAGCACCATTTATTGAAAAGGGATTCTCTTCCCCAGCATATGTTTTTGTCTGCTTTGTCAAAGATTAGATAGATATATGAGGATGGTTTTATATCAGGATTCCCAGATATGTTCCACTGGTCAATATTCCTATTTTTGTGCCAATAAAAGATTGTTTTAATTACTACAGCTTTGTAGTATAGTTTGATATCTGGCATATTAATACCTCCCATTCTGTTTTTGTTGCCTAGAATTGCTCTTGATATTCGAGGTCTTCTTTGGTTCCATACAAAGCGTAAAATTATTTTTTCTATATATGAAGAATGCTGATAGGATTTTAATAGGTATTGGATTGAATCTGTAGATCAGTTTGGGTAGTATAGACATTTTAATGATGTTGAGTCTGCCGATACACGAGCATGGAATGGATATCCATCTGCATACATCCTCTGCTATTTCCTTTCTCAGTATTTCATAGTTCTCCTTGTAGAGGTCTTTTACCTCCTTAGTTAAGTATACTCCTAGTTATGTTAATTTCTTTGTTTATATTGTGAAGGGAATTGAGTCTTTAATTTGGTTCTCAATTTGATTGTTGTTGGCATATATGAATGCCTCTGATCTCTGTGTATTGATTTTATATCCTGAGACTTTACTAAATTCATATATCAGTTCCAGGGGTTTCTTGGTTGAATCTTTGGGATTTTCTAAATATAATATCATATCATCAGCAAACAGTGAAAGTTTGATCTCTTCTGTCCCTATTTGGATACCTTTAATTCCACTTTCCTGTCTTATTGCTGTAGCCAGGTCTTCCAGCACTATGTTGAATAGAAGTGGAGATAGTGGGCAGCCTTGTCTGGTTCCAGTTCTAAGTGGGAATGATTTCAGTTTTTCCCCATAGAGTAGGATGTTGGCTATGGGTCTGTCATATATGGCTTGTATCATTTTTAGGTATGTCCCTTCTATGCCTATTTTATTGAGTGTTCGTATCATGAAAGAGTGTTGAATTTTGTCAAAAACTTTTTCTGCATCTATTGAAAGAATCATGACGTCTTTGTTTTTGCTTCTGTTTATGTGGTGAATTGCATTTATACATTTACGTATATTGAACCATCCCTGCATCCCTGGGATGAAGCCCACTTGGTCGTGATGGATTATTTTTTTGATAAGCGTCTGGATTCGGTTAGCTAAGATTTTGTTGAAAATTTTTGCATCTATATTCATTAGCGTAAGGTCTGTAGTTTTCTTTTTTTGTTGCATCCTTTCCTGGTTTTGGTATCAGAGTAATATTTGCTTCATAAAAGTGTCGGGGAGGTTTCCATTCTTCTCCATGTTGTAGAATAGTTTCTCCAAGATAGGCACTAGTTCTTCTTTCTAAGTGTGGTAAAATTCGGGTGTGAAGCCATCTGGACCGGGACTTTTCTTTTTAGGGAGATTTTTAATTGCTGTTTCTATTTCAGCTGTTGAGATTGGTCTGTTCAGGGAATCTATTTCTTCCTGGTTGAGCCTAGGGAGGCTGTGTGTTTCTAGAAATTTGTCCATTTCCTCCACATTTTCCAGTTTGTGTGAATAAAGATTTTTGTAGTACTCATAAATTATATCTTGTATCTCTTTGGGATCAGTTGTGATATCTCCTTTATTGTTCCTGATGGAGCTTATTAGAGATTTCTCTTTTCTGCTTTTCGTTAGCTTAGCCAGTGGTGTGTCAGTTTTGTTAATTTTTTCAAAGAACTAAATTTTGTTTTATTAATCTCCTGAATAGCTTCCCTGTTTTCAATTTCATTTAGTTCTGATTTGATCTTGTTGATTTCACTTCTTCTGCTGGGTTTGGGGCTGGTCTGTTCTTCTTTTTCCAGCTCTTTGAGTCGTTTCATTATGTTGTCTATTTGTGATCTTTTTGACTTTTGGTTATAGGC
>VSMD01116724.1:0-40950 GCA_008750895.1 Mirza zaza | reverse complement strand
AGTGGCTCAAGCCTGTAATCCTAGCTCTCTGGGAGGCCGAGGTGGGCGGATCGTTTGAGCTCAGGAGTTTGAGACCAGCCTGAGCAAGAGCGAGACCCCATCTCTACTATAAGTAGAAAGAAATTAATTGGCCAACTAATATATATAGAAAAAATTAGCCGGGCATGGTGGCACATGCCTGTAGTCCCAGCTACTTGGGAGGCTGAGGCAGCAGGATTGCTTGAGCCCAGGAGTTTGAGGTTGCTGTGAGCTAGGCTGACGCCATGGCACTCACTCTAGCCTGGGCAATAAAGTGAGACTCTGTCTCAAAAAAAAAAAAAAAAAAAAAAAAAACCTTCCAAAGAGCCCAGATGAAAGGTACTGCACACAAAGCATTTTTATTGTTTAACATAACCATGGCTAAAAGCCCAGCAATATCACAGAAAAGCATCTTCCCACCTGAAGGAACTTGAACTTCAAAGAAAGGGAGACAACTACTGACCGTAAATGACACATCCCAAAGTTTTCTCTCTACAGGTTTTCTCCATGGCTATGAAGTTTTTTAACACTCCTGAATTCAACACTATTAAAGAATATTCTCTTCTTTTTAAAATGCATTTTTTCTAAATCACACCACAGTATTCAACTTTTTCCTTTAGTTCTCTATGCAGCAACAGCACATTTTGGAGCTGTTGAAGAAATGCACCGTATTGCCCAGTCCATCCTCAAGCATATCCAAGGCATTCAGATTTTATGTGGGGATAATAAACAGTGAGCACTCAATAAATGTTTGCTATGATTATTTACGCCTACTCTCTCATACATGTGTGCATTCTTATGCATAGACATATAAACTATTAATATATATATCCCAGTTTTTTTAGAAAAAGAAAATATGGTTCGGTGCAAAAACAGTGTTTCATTGGTTTTGAAAGAAGAAATCATTTTCTTTTCCCAACATAGAGCAGCTTGAATTATCTTATTTCGATTATATATATATACACACACACACACATATATATATGACAAACTAGCTATGGTTTTTTGTTTTCATTTTTAAAAGAAAGTTACTACCTTTGAATGGTCTCTGATTAATTTATGGCAAATGTGTTTTTATTCCCTTAATATGTATTTTCATTTACAGTGATTCTATTTCATGCCAAACTAACTACATATAAAAAATAAACATCCCTGTAAGAGAATTCACCTGTAAGATTCATATCCTGGTTATGTTAGCATTAATAAAACATTTTCCAGAGCATGTTACTCATGTTACACATAACCTTTAAAAGGCTATGCCCATTGGTAGCAAGAGAACTTAGTAGCAATTCCTATTGGAATTAGTATGAAGGTGTTTTGCATTTTTCAGGTTGTCTTATGGTGGTTTACCCTGTTATCTACTGGGTAAAATGTTTTCTTTGCCTTTTAATAATTTAGTACAGTTGAGTCTTCCTCCACTGCTTTTCACTGAGACATATCTATACTTCGTAACATTCCATCTTCTTCTCTGACTTTCTGCCAAATATTAATATAAAGTCAGGTTACATTAGTGATTAATAAACAATTACAATCCATATTCTCACCACTAAAGTGTTTGGTAAAAGGGGTTGAGGGAGAGGGTGGCTGTTTTGTCCTAACACATTGCTTCCCTATTCATTCCCTTTAACAGCAAGAATTGTTCAGTGGCTGCTCAAGGCATATGAAGTTAATGGCTTTAGCATTATTACTGACACCACAATATTTCTACCCAGCATATTTCACCTGTCTTGTACAAATACCTGCTGGCAACACAGAGTTTGAAAAGGTTGCTGGCAGCAGTTGCCATGTATGATCAAAAGAACAGCCCCAAGTTGCTACTCAGGGACAATGATTTAAAGTGTGCCCCAGTACAAAAGCCAGAGCAGTCTGGAGGTGGCTGGCAGTTTAATGTGTGTGTAATCATATGGCAAATTACCCCAGCACTTGGCTTGTATGAAAAGCAACAGAGGATGACTTAGTTCAGAGCCTTTGCCTGACTTTTCAGTTGGGTAAGAAAATTGGCCAGTTTACTTAATTTAAAGGTACAGCAGTTGTAGAAAAAGTTTACCAGTACCCCGCAAAATCAACATCCCTAAGATGGTGGATTCAGGTTATGATTGACGTGTTTGTCATTTGTCACTGTGAGTTTTGCAGTTTTCTGCCTTTTTTCAAGATAACTACAGATTTAACAATGTTCAATTAATAGAGCATTTCCTGCCTATGGTGTACACACTCACAGGTGCCTGGCCATAAAGAAGGTTTGAATCCTTCTAGTGAAACAAAGATTTTTTTGTTTCTTGTTCCAAACTCTACAGAACCTTGCTTAAGCAAAAGCAAATGGAGACAAACACTATGAGCCGCTTTGACTCACAAGGAGAGACCACTGTCAGCTTTCGTTGTTAAATATAAAGGTGTTCTAAGGAAACATTGTCATAAGATAATAAAATAATGATGACAATGAATGTTTATTGATTCCTCACTAAGATTCAGAAGGGATGCTATGCATCTCAATACTCTGAATTATTTAAACATTACAAAACATCCATGGTGGGAATACTTTTATTGTCCTCATTTTACATATGAGAAAGCTGAGGCAGAGAAGGAAGACAAACACGCCTAAACACTCCAAAGAAAGCTCTAGATGGCTATGGAGATGACACAGGTAACCATGCTCTAGTGGGGAGTATCTTGGGCTAAGTCTTGCTTAACAGCCACAGGAATTATTAAGTATAATGCAATACCAGTATTACCGTCCAAGTGAGTCGTCATCCCCTTGATGTTATGGTTGAGGGAACAAGGATTCATTACCCTCCAGATTTACAAGTGATAGATATTCACACACAGCTTTTTTATCAAAGAGGAAAAATAGTGAAGAAAAAAGAACAAAGGGCTGAGAGTTATGAGATCTGGATTTCAGACTTTTTCTACTTGTTATTAATAATTATGTGCAGTTGAGCATGTTCACATCATCATTTCTGACCTCAGTTTCTGTTACTTTGGATGGGACAAGACTAATCATGATTGCATTTTTACTTAGCAGCAGAGGTTACATAAACTATCTTCTATCTTTGCAGGAATTTGGGAACATGAGAATTTAGCCACCTTAACCTATGGCGTTTGTTCAATTCTGCCCACATTAGACTTCAGATCTCAAGGGCAAGTTCTATGGCTGCTTGATTAGTTTTTGGCAGCATACACAAGACAGGCTTTTTTAGAATGCTATTGGATAATGAAAAGTAAACTGTGGAGTAGAGGGCAGTAGATAATAAATGAAACTGTGGTTTGTGGCATTGTATAACAGGCAGTACATGAGAGTGATCCTTCAGAAAAGGGCAACAAAGGAGGTGAGCTCTTCAATTGCCCCAGCTTATTCACTAGAGAGTTTCCAGGTCACAGGGCAGGACCCAAAGAAAGCCAGTAGTCTCCCCAAGTTGAGGAGAAAGAGTCATGAATTTAGGGGGACCAAGAGGGCTAGAATTTGTAGGCAAATTGCCAGAGAGGAGAGCTTCAAGGAGAGGAAGAGGGAGAGGAGTGCTGCTTTGGAGATGGGCAGAGTGTTACACTTAAGTCTTCAGTTGAGTGTTAATGCATGCATGTGAGGAAACTATCAGGAAGGCAGAAAGAACCCCAGGAAAGGAGGAGGAGGAATAGTTGTTGTAGCTTCTACCACTTATAAGGACACATGTCATTGGTTTTAGGGCTCACCCAGATAATCTAGGAAAATCTCATCTCAAAACTTTCCTGGACTTATGAATGAGGAAACCAGAAGGAAGACGGTGGGTGGGTTGATCATCTACAAGCCAAGGAGAGAAGTCTGAGTTATAGCATCCAGCAGGGGGAAATACCCTGACCTTTCTGTCCTCCTACCCTTGAATTTCTTGCTTACATTGTTCAAACCCAATCAGTAGCTGAGGGTAAAGGCACTTATGCAGTCCTTAGAGGCTGGGCCCCAGAGTCCAGTTAAGGTAGAGATAGGCAGACAATAGATCTGAAGGACAAAAAGGGAATAAAGAGCCCTTCTCCAATTCTTCATGTGCCGAGAAATTTTATTGTGAATGGATTTTCATTTTATTGAATTCTTGCTTTTGCGTCTATTGAAAAATAACTACATATTTTCTCTTTAATGCAGTGAACTACAAACAATTAGTTTCCTTTATTCTTAGGATAAATCCAGCATGGTCATAAATTATTACTTTTTATACTTATTCCTGGTTTTGATATGCTGACCTTTCACATAGGATTTTCCCATCTATATTTGTGAGTGAGATTGGCCTTGTAATTTTCTTTCTTGTACTTCTCTTCATTGAATTTCATGACAAGGTTAGGTTGGCCTCATAAAATGATTTGGGGGATTTTCCCTTTTTCTCTCCTATTATTGGGAAGAATTTGTGTAAGCCTGGAATTATCTGTCTTTTGAATGATAGGATTTGTCAGTACAGCTATGTGGACCTAGTAATTTTGTATGTGTGTATGAGAGAAGGTTACTTACTGATTCAATTTCTTTAATGGCTGTAGAAATATTTCTTTTTAAAAATTTTAATTAATTTTATTTTTTCACAGAATTTATCCATTTCAGCCAAAGTTTACTAGTATGTTGACAAGGAGTCATTCACTGTGTTCTTTTATTTTCTGTTAATCTTTGCAGTATCTTTTGTTATGTGTCCTGGTTCATTCTTAATATCATTTACTTATGCTTAATCTTTCTTTTTTTCTCTCTTGATTAATATTTCAAAGTTTGTCTCTTTTATTGGGCTTTTCAGAGATTCAATTTCTGGCTTTGCTGATATCTCTGTTTTATCTCTGTTTTTTATTTCACTAATTTCTGCTCTTATTTCTAATTTTTCCTTCCTTATTTCTTTGGGTATATTCCTGTGTTTTTTTCCCCTCAAAACTCTTTAATGAGATGTTTATGACTCATTAATTTTGAGACTTTCTAATGTAAACACATAAGGCTATAAATTTGCAGCTTCAATGCAAATGCAGCTTCAGCTTTAAAAAACACATTTTCCTCTGTGTGTGTGGTATTTTTATTATTTTGCTCTTATTTTTTAAATTCTACTAGGACTTTATTTTTATATGAGTTGAATAGAATTATGTGTAAATTTCCAACTAAATATTTTTTTCTTAGTTAATTTTTTGTTATTGATTTTTAATTCAACTGTCTTGTGGCCAGAGAATGTCATCTTTGGAATAGCCAATCTGTAAAATTTGTTAACACTAGCTTTATGGTCTAACATATGGCTAATTTTTGTAAGGTTCAATATATGCTTAAGAACAATGAGTATTCTCCAGTTATTGGGCATAACGAATCTATTAAACTTTTAAATTGTGTTGTTAAATAATCTATATCTTATTGATTTTTTGTCTGCTTGATTGTTTGATTACTAATATTAGTGTATTCAAATATTTTATTATGTTTGTGAATTTTTCAATATCCCTTTCTAGTTAAGTAAAATTTTACTTTACATATTTCAAGTTAATATTCTTAGGTATATACAAATTTAGGAATTTTAATATATCATGTTTTAGTGAGTGTCTTTATTCCTGGTAAAATTTTTTGGCCTTCAATTCTACCATCTCTAATCATTCCATTATTTAGTACCTGGTAATTTTTTCCATCCTTTGACTTTGAATATTTCTGTTTCCTTAAATGGTAGGTATGTCTCTTATGAATAACATGTAGCTGGATTTCTGAAACCATTCACTGAAATATAACATACACACAGAAATATGCATAAATCATGAATACATCATTTGGTGAAATTTTAGGAACTGGACTCAGTTGTATAACCAACACTTGGATCAAGAGAGAAGACCTCACTACCTCCCCAGGTGCCCCCTTCTCCTTTCTAGTCACATCTTCCTCTTGAATGATGGGATTTGTCAGTGAAACTCCCTCTCCTCCTTCTTCACTCCTCCCCCCTCAATTAATCTTACCTCTAAACTCCTGAATTAGTTTTGTCTGTTTGTGTGCTTCATGTAAATGGAATCACAACTATGTTCTCTTTTATGTCTACCTTTTTTCACTCAACATGTTGTTTGAGAGATTCTGCCTGTATTGTTGCATGTCATTGTAGATTGTTCCTTCTCATTACTGTATAGGATTCTATTGTATAAAATACACCACAATTAATTTCTCTATTTCACTATGGCATGGGTGTTTGAGAAATTTTCAGTTTTTAGCTATTTTGGATATGCTACTCTGAACAAGGTACATGACTTTCTGTAAGGTAGCACTTCTGTTGGGAAGTAATTCATATAATTTCTTCTGAATACTTATATATTTGGGTTAATTCCTACCATCTTACCAGGTGCCTTCTATTTGTATCACTTTATCTTTTTATACATTTTTTCCTATTCCTTCCTTATCTTGTTTTCAATTGAAATTTCCCCCATTTTTTTTTTCTTCTGCTGGTGTGGAATTTATATGTTGATATCATCTTGAAACTATCTCCCCACTCCTTGGTCCATGGAAAAATTGTCTTCTATGAAAATGGTCCCTGGTGCTAAAAATGTTGGGGACCAATGCTATATCTACTCTTTTTTGTGGTCACTCTGGCTATTTTAACATACATAACTAATACAATAAAGTGTATCCTTACCTTTCTCTTGAATAATATTATATAAGAGCAAACTCTGGTCATCTCCCCATGCAATTTATAAGCTCTGTTTCTATTAACAGTGTAAGCTCTTGCTGTCCAATAGTTTCATTCTGATCTATTTTTTATCAGACATTTTTATTACTTTGTGTTCTGTCAATAATTGCTTCGTATTATCCACATATTTACCAATATCTTTGCTTACCGTTCCTTTCTTTTTGTATCACAGAACTTCCTTCTAGCATAATTTCCTTGTGCTTAAAGTACATTCCTTAAATTTTCTATTAAGAGGTCTTTCAGCAGTGAGTTCCCTGAGTTTGTGATTGTGTGAAACTGCTTTTAATTTCCCCTCATTTTTGAAAGTTATATTGATCTGGTTCTCGTTTGACAAGAATTTTTTTCTCAGAAGAATAAATATGTATATTTCTGCTCTTTTCTCTGGCTTTTATTATTCCTCTTGAGTGTAAGCTAACATTGTCAATTATTGTCAGTGAGCTGTTGGTTATCTCTGCCTATGCTCTCTCTCTCTCTTTGGTATTTTGCAGTTTCACTACAATGTGTCAAAGGGTAGATTTAGGTGTAGTTATCCTGTTTGAGCATCAATTCTATTTTGTGTGCTTCTAACCTCCCTTTTATATATTCCTGAGCTGCATTCTGATAATTACCAGAATGGATTATTATTTAGATTTATCTTCATATTTACCAATTCTTTCTTCAGATGTGTCTAATCTGCTGTTTTATCCAGTATTGAATTTCAATTACATGTTTTATTCTAATAGTTCTATTTAGCTTCTCATATTTAATCTTAATAGCCTACATGTCTTGCTCCCCACTTATATTTCAAACCATTCTTTTGTTTTTTTAAATATAATAACATAATTTTATGTTTTATGTTGGATATTTAAAATATTTAAGGTTTTTGAGCTCTGCTTCTATTAACAGTTGTTTTATCTGGAATTCAACCATTGTGACTTTTTTGTGCTTTGTGAATTTTGGTTGTGTTCCTTGGATTTTTATCTCTGGTACTTCTTTGAATACTAGTGTAAATTAAGTTCTTTCTAAGATTATTTGTATTTGCTTCCATCAATCACCCTACCAGTATATTCCATCAATCAGATTAGGCTAATATGCCCCAAATTTCAGTTGCTTAACACAACAAAGGTTGATTTCTTGCTTCTTTAAAGTCTGTTGTAAATTCAGGGAACTCTCTCAGGCATGTGATTTCCATCCAAGCCCTTTGAGTTTCCAACATCTTATAGTTGCTTTATCTGGGGCACATGTCCTCTTTGGTCAACATTGCTGGGGAAGAGAGAGCTGGAACATGTCTTACCAGTTTTGTTATCTTCTGCCCAGAAGTAACTTGTGTCTCTTGTACCCATAGCCAATTGTTAAGAATTAGTCAACTTACTCAACTGCAAGGGAGCTGGGAAATGTGATAAAGCTCTTAGGATATTGGGTGAACACCATTGTCTCTGCCAAAACTAAATCTAGCAGCACTTTAACTCTCCACTTGAATCTTTTGGATCATAAAATATGAATGAATTCGAAACAAAAGTTGTGTGAAATGCATCTTGAGAAAAATTAATTCTAATGGGAGATTATTTTTCTTCCTCTGGTACCCAGATTGAGATAAACATTTTTCCCACGCTGTCCTCTTTTGCATGTCTACATTTATTTCTTGTTTGACCTAACACTGAAAGTATCACCCTTTGAGGTTCAAGGTTTGTGGGGAGCTCTCCTCTTAGATTTCCTAGGGATCTTCTATCTTCTATACCCTGTACACTGTGCAGGCATCCAAGCCCAAGGGTAAGCCAAAAATCTCCAGTGTTTGGCAGAAACCCTCAGGGCAAAGCTAACTTTGCCATATCTACTTATTCACCAGCAGTCCTGCTTGTACTTTGCTTGTGAGATCACCTCACTCCTTACTTTTGGTGACAGCTCAGCAATGCATTTAAAACGATGATTTTAATTTTCCCCAAGCATTTTAGTTGTTTCCATCAAGAGGGTCACTCAGGGTGTCCAATCTGCCACATTACTGGAAATAGAAATCTACTTAGAATTTATAATTATTTAATGTATTCTTAGTCATATATTATTTAATTTGTACCTATAATGACCCATTAGTTAAAGTCAGCAAGAATTATATATATTAAAGTTGAAATAAAACTTAATGAGGAATATAAAAATGATCAAATACCTGCAACTTCTCTTTAAAGGTAAATTTTAATAGATGTATAAGTTGTATTCATTTGGTCAATTAGTGAATAGATATAAAATCCTCTCTAATATTTCAAAAATCTACATTAAAGAGAGAAAAATTTCATGGTAAGTAAATCTGATTTGGATATTCATTCAATAGTAGTAAATATTATCTATATCTTTAATAATTAATTTATAGGAAAGTGATTGAAATTTTAAGCCTTTTATCTTATCTAGTAATTTGAAATAAAACATAAATATTATAAAAATAAGCCAGCTTATTTGTTTGTAAAACAAAACAAAATAATTCAAGGTTATGATAACATTTTTTTCCTCAATCTCAATGCAACAAAATGAATAAACTTAAAGCTACACTTTTATACTTGATATCAAAACCAAATATCCAAATATAGTATTCTTTGTAATGAATTTGTAAATAAATCATGCATCTTTCTTAATTGGTTTAAAGCACATTAAACCATATGCATCTCTAATTATCTGTGGAAAAATCATTTGTAATGTCCTTATACATTATAAAGATTAATTTATTAACTTTCTTAAATCTGTAGTGTTTTTAATTAGTCACATTTGGTAGTTTTCATTGCGAAAACAAGTGATGAAAACACTTCCTAATGTGATTCACAAGATTATGTAGAGCAAGAAAAAGGGTCTGATATTGAAAACTGGATGGAAAAACTGCTGTACTTGGCAGTCCTCAGCTGCACCCGTTAGATCTTTTCTTTGACAGAGGTAGAGATAGAGAAGCAGGGTCCTGGAGACTAGTCATAAGCAGCAGCAGGAGGGTGGGGAGAGTGGCAGAGTCATCCCAAAGGTGAGAAATGAAGCTGTCTTCTGCACACACCAGCAATGAGATAACTCAGCCAATGCGATAACTCAGTTACTACAACTGCATGGACTGCGCTGTATCTTGATCCATTCTCTTCCTCCCCAAAGACTGTATTTTCCATGTGGGTAGGGGGCCTAGCAGAGCACCTGATACTCCTACCTTCCTTATTTCTGTTCTTACAATAGACCCCGTTACTTTAATTTGACCCAAGAGTGTTTTCTTCTTTGTAAATCTAACAAAAGCCTCACAGAGGTTAAAAAAATAAGATTTATCCAGAAAGTTTAAAGGAGTCCAAAGAAAAGAAAAACCATGAGAAAACAGGCTTGCTTGTAGCCGCTATTGTTTAGTGCATTGTTTAATGTATTATTTAGCCATAAGGAAGGACTTTTCTTTGGGAATGTCAAGCACTCAACATGGCAGTGGGAGGCCTTTGTAGACTTGGAAGACAGAGTTCTTTCCTTATGCTAAAAGGATGTTTAATGAGACCCAATGGGAAGAGAAAGACCTATTAAATCTTCCACCCTCATGGAACAGTTCAGTAGCAATTGTTTCCAGGATTCTGTCTGTAATACAGATTTATTAAAACTTCACTGTGTCATGCACATACAGTCTGCCTGAACTGTTTACCTCTTTCAAAATCCTCGACTAGATGTTCAATTGTTTGCCAATGCGGAGATAGCCATGGCTCTACTGGGCTCAGAAAATGATACCCCAAAGTCTGACGCTTTGACATGCTAAGATGGAAGCTGCCTCAGAAGCAGAGTCCCTCTAACCTTGTCTTGGCCCCTACCCCTGCCAAGCACCGGGAGAGGCTGTCTCTGGGATTTCTTTATGTGACTGAGAAAGCTTCTTTCCAAAAGAAGAGCAATTGTCTTAAGACACCTCCATCCCAGGGATCCATCAAATAACGAAATAACTGCAAATATTAACCACCAGAGAAGAGACTGGGAGGCATCACCACACCCAGGTAGAATTTTCATCTGTCCTTTGCTCAACTGGTCTCATGTGGCTTAACACCAGAATTATTTTCAACAGCAACATGGAGACAGGGAGAGGAAAAGGGCAAGGCTTGTCATTCAAAGACACAACTTGGAAGTTGCTTCCATAACTTTTGCTCACATTTCTTGGCCACAATTTAGTCAATGGCTGTATCTACCTGCACAGGAAGATAGGCTAAGTAGTCTTTATTCCAGGTAGCCTTGAACCCAGCTGAAAATTGGGAGTTCTATTGCTCTGACAGAGAAAGGAAGAATGGATGCTGAAGAACAACTCACAGCCTGTCTTCTGTGAGGACATGTATTCTGCGATAGGCTTGCTGCTGGTACGGTACATGTAGCACCTTTCAATGATTATAGATCAGCAACTTTCTCATACAGATAGGGAAATTAATGAATAGGGGCAAGATATTGATGTTGGCGGGGTTTCTTATGACCATTGGAGTTTGAATGGGTGGGACAGAGAAGGATGAAAATTGAGGCCAAAGAGACTTTAATTTGACATAAGAAAAATTGTATCAATCCTGAAGTGACATGCAATGGATTAAGAAAAGTTTCAAAAATCTTCTCTCTACTATTCACATTTGTCTTTGTCCTTTTGGTCTTTCTGAGTTAAACTCTCTTTCATGGTATCATCCAAATATTTCATTCTATCGTATTCAGTGTAGTTGTATATCATTGTCACTACCATCAGCTTGGTGAGAGGAGATGTAGGTGGTAAAATGAGGATAGAAAAGAGAGGAGGGAGAAAGTTGGTCGGTGTGAATAGTGGATAGAAGACATATATTTATAAAAAGCTGCAACAGCCTCTGCTGAGCCAGGGTGGTGATATTTTGGGTGGGAGGACTATTCCAATAGATCATTCTTGAATAATTGTCCTGTATTGTGCGGCTGTCTGTGTCACAGCAGCAGCACTTGATGCTGCATCTCTGACACCTCACGATGAATCCTACGAACGCTTCCATTGCAGGGCAGCAATAAGAGTTGTTTTTCATGAAGAAGTGATGACACATGCATTCGCCTGCCCTCTCACCCTGGGTTCTGTGCACCCCATGGCCCTAATTCTGACTTGTTTTGCTGTCTTTCTGGATGGAATTTACCCCCAGAGAAAAGTGACCTCCCTGGGGACTGAGGCCAGAGGCAGGTCCCCTTCAGAGTGTGCTGGCTTTCCCACTCAGCATCAGGCCTGCCTGCCTGGCTGCCGTCCCTCCCCTCCTGCAGCAGCTGCGGTTGCCATGGCACCGCTGGACTGTCTCCACTTCCCCTTAGATTGATTCCTGCTGGAGTGCCAGAGGTAACAACAGCCTTTGTGGCTGCCTAGCCAAGGCTGAGACCCTTAAAAGTAGCTCTTCTTCTTTCCTAGCTGCAATGATTGGAAATGATGCCTGAATGCCTCTTCCCTGTGTCTTGTGTGTGTGTGTTTTTTTTTCTTTCTTTTTTCCCTATATCACCTTTGGTGGGCTTTGGTGTCTTTGACATGCTGCTAGGCCCATCTGCTAATTATCTAGCCTTACACCAAGTTGGCCCTTGGATAATGAAAGAGCCAAAAATAGCAGTTGTGAAGCAGGGGCTTTTTGATGTTTACTTGCAGACTGCAGCAGACTGCAGATTGAATGAAGCCGGGCAGAAAGTGACTGTCTTCTTTAGATTGCTGAACCACCCACTCAGAAAGCACATACTACTGTCACGCTGTCCTTCCGTCCCTACTGTGTAATGTAGCTCTGGAACTGAGAAAGGCTTAACACATATTTTACTGTGAAATGCATTTAGGATGCTAATCCCCCCTAAATATATTTGGAAAGATTCTTAATGTCATCTATTAACCTTGAAAAAAACTTCTTTAATGTTTTTCACCTCATTATTTAGACACTAGTGAGATGAAGTCAACTATTACCTTTGCTCAATGCGATTTAGATATTTCTAATGAATTCATGTGCTCATTTAGAGTTTGGTTTAGGCTGCACATTATCCCGATCTCAATATTATAACACTGTTTAGCACAATTCCATAAAAAGAGAGACAAAGATTTAAGGCACACTTCTAGAATTGGTGCTCTTGTGTATGTGGCTTGGCAGGTTAGGTAAAAGAAAGCATATTTTTCAGATTGGTAAATTCAAATATCCACAGAAAGAATGGTAGCATGTTTAAACAATCTGCTCACCTTTCCAAGGGACTTAAGTCATGAAGTTTGGCCCCATTCTTGAAGAACAAGTTGTCCTGGGACTGTCAAAGCAGAAATATATTAGTTAAATTAATAATAAGTTCCAGTGACTCAGCCACATGACATTATTTATTGTTGGGTAAAATAAAAATAAATTAGTCATCACATTTCTCTCAATTAAATCATTAGATCATCAGAAATTGAAATGGATCTCTTTCTTCAATTATACAAGTATTTTATGTTGCTAGCAACATTTGGAACTACCCCTCTGGATATTATTATTATTATTTAATAAAGCATACACAAATGCAGAGGTTTTGTTAAGCGCAAGGGCCTTTAAAAGCAAGCTGATTCCTTGATTATGTTTCGTGGTTTTTAGGGAGTCCCTGGATTTATAGTTTTCTGCTTTTCTACATTTTGTGTCATTACTTAAATGAGGACAGAATGGGAAGGTAGAGCTTTGGGCTGCCAGTCAGGAGACCTGGTCTTCCCATTGTCAGTGCAGCCCGTACCAGGTCTCAGGCCCAGAGAGCATGGTGGGAGGGAGATGGGACCATAACTAGGTAATCTGCCCTTTACCCAGTGTGTGACCTTGGGGAAACCACTCAGTCTCTCTGAGACTCCTTTTTTTTAAGGTTTGTAAGTCCAGATAACAAAGACAAATGGTGCAGGTGAGTAGGTGTAGACACACAACTCAAGGTAGAAAACAGGAGTCACATTCATGAATTTCAACTAAGGCAAAAGGAAAATCATATTCATGAATTTCAACTAAGGCAAAATGTAGAAAAAACGATTCAAGCAAGAAAAAGTTTACATCTGACAAGGCGATGTGCCAGAACTCAGGACAATTAAAGCAAAAAGGTATTGGAATCCAAACTGGCAACCTGAGCAGAAATGGAATCAAGCCAAAGACTACAGGAACAAGGCGGGAGTCTAGGCCAAGTTCTGGACACTGAGCAGGAGGCACCAGTACCCTGAATAAAGCCTCACACTGAGTTTCATAAGACGTAGGCTCCTTATTTGCTTGAAGGGAACTTGCTGCGTCTGTGGGCCTGATCCTAGATAAGAAAGGGGGGGAGGGGATGGCACACAGGTGGCTCCTGACAGCCAGGGAAGAGAGAACAGCTTCCACATGCTACGCTCTCTCCTTAGAAACTAAATCCACTCCTAAAGCAGGTATGGAAATGGGTATTCCAATACAACAATGTGTTGAAAATACATTATTCCAGCTAAATATTTGGTAAAATCAAGAATTTCTCATTTTAAATAAATTTACAGTACTTTTCTATAAATCTGCATGTATTTCTGTGATTCTAATTATTATTTTTTTCATGAATGCAATATAGTTTGGGGACTGCTTTTCTCTCTTTTGTGTTGCTGATAGTAGGCAAATGAGACAATTAATTAAGCTGCCTAAAACCTAAGAGCATAGAACAAGTATATTAGTTTGGTACACTTTTATATGTACCACTATTTAATGAGTAACACAGATCCCTCTGAAAGCCAGAAATCCTTTTATAAAGGGACTAGGAGCCCATTAACATCTAATTTGTAAATCTAGATGCTCAAATATCTGGTGAAGAATTACTTATTAATGTGTTTTCACTCAGAACATTTAGTCCTATGGGCACCATTTAAAATATTAAGCTGTACAAATGATCAGAGTATGGAAATATGAAGGCACATATCTCTGATATTTATAATAAGTTCTTTCCATTGGGAACACTAAAAAATTGTATTTGTTCCTTGCTAAGGGGTTTTCAATCTTGCCTGGTGCTTCTCTGGGCAACCTCAGTAGAGGTAAAAAAAAAAAAAAAAAAAATGCAGTGGGATTTCCTAGTGGTCAAGGGAGGGAGACATTTTTGGACCAAAATCAGAGTACTTTTGTGCAATAGAGGGCTCATAAGTGTTTTGAGCATCTATTTCTTAATTCTAGGAGGAAGGTGGTTCAGAGAAGAGCCAGTTTCAGCAACATCAATCAATGCATGGTTTAGCACCAGCCCTTATCTCTGCAATTCTCAAATCCTCCACAGAACCTATGGGATGTGTCCTAAAGCATACATAGAAACACATGAAAGGCATGGGAAAGCCACGATTCTGAGAACCAATCACATAGATTTCCCAGTTTACATGGGCATTGGGACAGTTTTCCCCAAAGCTTGTGGGCTCAAAACTAGAGATTTCTGGATGGAATCTTATTCCATTTAACCTTTCTGAGACAACATTTTTAGCTTTGAAACACCTCTAGCTCAAAAGGCCAAATGTGCTAATTCATGAGACTCCGTTTATGCCGTCCAATGTCTCAGCGAAGTTTAAATTAATTAAAATGAAATAAAATTAGAAATTCAGTTCTCCAGTCACACTAGCCACTTTTCAAGTGCTCAAAAGCCATTTGTAGTTAGTGGCTACTGAACTGGACAGGGCAGATGTAGAACACTTCTACCATTGTAGATGATTCTATTGGACAGTACTGTGAGTCTAATTTTATGAACACATTTTATGTGAGCTCATTTTAGAGCTGAGGTCTCATCATTAAAAATGTGTGGACTTTTTGTAACATCTTTATCACTAATACTTGCATTTAGAAGACTGAGTCTATTAGGCCTTCAATTTGATTTAGTGAAACTCTAAAGACAGTTAACTCTCTGAGAATCAAATTATCAACAAACTGAATAATATCATCTATGCCCATTAAATAGAGGCAATGTTAATAAATAAGTTCCTAGGGAAATGTTGTAGAAAGTACCTACCATGTGCTATAATTAAGATCTAACTTAGAAGCAACCTAAGTTTTAAATAATTGGAGCTCTGCAGGATAAACCCATTGATGGCTAGTGCCTTGAATTACAGACTTTAGAGATTGTTAAAGAAAAACAAATAGTACTTTTTCTTCTTTATTTGGTCACAGTGTGTTCTGGCACTGAATATGGAGGTCATTAACACATATTGGCCATGTCCTGTTTTGTCTCAGATGCTGGTAGGGCCAGCTCAGATTTGTTGCCGTCCTTGCCCTTCATTGTGGACTGGTTCATTTGTCAAGAAGAAATCATGGATAAAGAGCTGTTATGGAGCACAAAATATTAATATATTATCTATTTTCTTCTTTTTTTAATTGACAAATAAAATTGTGTATGATTATGGTATATAACATGATGTTTTGAAATATGTATACATTGTGGAATGGCTAAATCAAGTTAATTAACATATGCATTGGCTCACATACTATGGTAACTGGCATTTTTAATCAACAACAACAAAAAAGAAGCATAGGCATAATTTTTTTATTTTCTTTTTAGTGATACAGCCATCTATTTTTATTAGAGAATTATTTCACAAAGTTGTAAGGACGGTTAGTGATGATGATTTAAATATACACAATTTTTCTTTCCAGTAAACAGCCTAGACTCTCAAAAAGATTTCACTGGGTGACTCCTTGAGTCATTGACCCTTGGTTAAAAGCCACTTTGAAGACAAGATAGATTTGACTTGATTGAGTAGAGGATTTTAAGCTAACACACAGCTCAGAAGATTAAAATTTAGAGGCCTAGGGCCATGCTTCTCCTATGGGATATCTTAAGTCAGTAGGGACCTGGTGTTGCCAGCATATTAAGAAAATATTGCAAAATTCAGGAGCAGATTTTTAACCACAAAACTTTTCTTGAGTGTCAGTTTCTTTAGCGGCAATGAGGATTAACTAGACAGACAAGACAGTAAATGAGTCATGCTCAGTGTTTTCCTCTCAGAGAAGGAAAAAACTGGCACTAAAAAATGGTGCAGACATTTCATTTTTTACGTGCTAAGACTCCATGGATGGGTAGCTGCAGAGGTTTTCCTACTTTAAATAATTAAAGCATTAAGAAGAACTTCTTGAGGTGAATTCATTTTAGGAGATGATAAACTTAAAATGACTTCTATTGTCTTTCATTTCAGTCTCAATTCCAGTTTATCATCTTGATAAGATTTGTATTAACAAATCAACGAATTGCAGTCATATATTTGTGTGTGTATGTGATTCAGTCCTCAAAGAAAAGCCTTGTGAGCCAGTCTCTATAGCTTTCAAGACTGTGAAGTCTTTTGCAGTGTATATATTTGGAATAAGATCTTACATGTTATTTGAGTTGGTTAAAGACCTTTCTGACCTTACACATTTTGAAGACATGAAAAGTTATTTTGAAGTATATAGGTTTAAGAGAATAAATAATACAGAATCAACCTTAAATAATTTAAGACCAGAAAAATAGAGTGTATTAGTTTATCTACTGCTGTATAACAAATTTCCCCTAAACTTAATGGCTGAAAATAATACATTTTTATTATCTTACAGTTTCTATGAGTCAGGCATTCAGGAGAAGCTCAGTTGAGTGGTTCTTGGCATGTGCTGGCTACTAGTAATATGCTAATTAGAAGGTTGGTTATTTGCTTCACTTTGGATGACTTTTTCTTTACAGGCATTCAGGAGAAGCTCAGTTGAGTGGTTCTGGTTCAAGATCTCTCAGGAGGTTGTGGTTGAGATACTGGGCAAGACTGTAGATGCTCAAGGCTTGACTGGGCAAGAGGAGCTAATTCTAAGTTCACTCTTCAATTTCTCACTGGCTCTTCACCTCAGTTGCTCTTCACACAAAAGACATAAGAAAGTTTGAGTGTCCTCACAACATGAGAGGTAGCATCTCCCGGAGTGAGCAATCCAAGAGAAAAAACATGAGGCATAAGTCACAGGTCTTTTATGATCTGTTGTCATAAGTAACATACCATCACTTTTCTCATATCTTACTGGTCATGTAGACCAACTCTGGTAAAATGTGGAAGGAAAATTCAAAAGTGCACGAATCTCGGTGTAAGAATTAGTAAGGCCCTGTGGGAGGCTGGCCACCAAAGAGCAAGTAATCTGGAGAAGTGGCAAACTTGATTTTAATAGATGTGGGTGGTCCAGGATATTTGGCTACGGGATTCTGATTTTAAAAATTGGGATTCAAATTTTCATTTTATTTTCTATTCTCAGTGAATATATTCATGGATTAAGAATTTCCTTTCAAATTAAACCAATAGATTTATGTCATTATTCTGTTTCCCTGCCTGATAGGAATGATATTGTAAGAAATAGTCATACTAATGTATGTTGGCATTATGTAGAAGGGGATAATTTACCATCTTTTGTTTTTAAAACTACTTGTAAAGGAAGTTTAGTGCAGACTCCCCTAAAAAGTTATTTTGAAGTATATAGGTTTAAGAGAATAAATAATACAGAATCAACCTTAAATAATTTAAGACCAGAAAAATAGAGCATATTAGTTTATCTACTGCTGTATAACAAATTTCTCCTAAACTTAATGGCTGAAAATAATACATTTTTATTATCTTACAGTTTCTATGAGTCAGGCATTCAGGAGAAGCTCAGTTGAGTGGTTCTTGGCATGTGCTGGCTACTAGTAATACGCTAATTAGAAGGTTGGTTATTTGCTTCACTTTGGATGACTTTTTCTTTACAGTCCTCTGGAGGCTCCCTGATGGTACTTGAGTAGTCTTGTGGGTCAAGCGGATTGAGTGATTATAGAGTCCCTAGATTTCTTTCTGGAGATTCACCCAGTGCAGGGTGGCAATGAAATGAGCAAAATCAGAAGATGTGGTCTTGCTCTAAGTGAACTATTATGTCAATTGATTCCTAAGTGTCCGGAACCATTCTCATAATTCCCAATGCTGGAAAATTGGGTGGCTATCAATTCCAAACAATTTAATATACAGATACACACCCCAAATGTAAATAAACAAAAATACAAATATGGGCCTTGAAGACCAACACAGGGTGGTTTATCTTATATCTTCACCTTTCACTGGTGCAAGAAAACGCACTCCCTGAACTTCTACCTTACTGCACATTGTCTTGCATGCATCCAGCAAGAGGCTCAGTGATCCATATCTGCTGATCTTTGGGCACTTTTTCTGCAACGACATGACAGATTTTTTCAGGGTACAGCTCAGCTGCAACCTACCATTGATTACAGGGTGTCAGATCAGATCTGAGGCCTACTCTAGCCCTCGTAGCAGCCTCCTGTTCCCTGTTTAGGCCAGGCTTGCTGAGAATTCTCACGGGCCCTCTCTGCTTTCATTAGCCTTCATGTACTTTCTGAGGAAACGCCCCTGCATGTGGCAATGGCAGATATTGTATGGAAGACTTTCACTGGGAACATATTCAATATCCCAAATCTAGTGCCTATGTGGGTTTTGAGGGCAAAGCTCCTCACTCATTCAATTAACAGTTGAATGAGTGAGGAACTGAGGCAAAAGAAGTTGGAAGAACCAGTCTAACTCAGTTTTATGGAAACATCAGAACAGTGATTTTACTTTCTTATTACTACAGAATCAGTTTCAAGTTTATAACTGCAGCTCAAAACAATGAATACCTTTGCAAACTTATATAGATCAAGAGGTCAAGAGAGGCATTAGCACAGCCTGATAGGAAAATATAGGAATACATCCAACAAGGCTTTTCTCTGGGGCATTCTCAGAGAACCCAGGAATGGTGCTAGTCATGTCACTTTATCTTCAGATTCCTAAGCACCAAGCCATGGGGGAAGGGCATAATTTTCAGTTTTCTGGGAGCACTGACATGTCAGAACTAACTGAGATCAGGAAAGAGGTAGATAGGAAAACCCAAACACCTATAAAGTAAGAGGAAGGCATGCTGAGTAGAAGAGAGAATTTTAAAATAATTGGGGGATGTTTGGGTTACATTTGTTATTGCATGGTTTGGATATTTTCTATATATCCTCTAGCTGCTGTGATGAACAAAGGAAAATTTGCTTTTATTTATTTATTTTGCTTACTCCCAACTGTAGATAAAACCCTTAACAACTGATATTCCTCAGAGCTGCATTGAGAGAACAGCTGTCTTATCAAAGACCATCTGCAAGGTGTTCTAGATGAGCACATTAGCTATTGCTGAAGCCAATCCATACTTTGCAAGTCCTGTTTATTAAAGCTTTCTGTAATGACAGGATGGTACTGCTGAATGACTTTTTAATTGTTTTTTCCAAGCAACTGCCAATGTTTAATTAGGCTTCAGCGAACAGACTTTAAGTTAATTTAAGACAAATGGCCCTGGTGTGGCTAATTGTTAGAATATGCTGATCTGACTCCAGTGTGAGCCTGTCCCCTGTAGTTACTCTGTGGGTGGTGAGATGACCCAAACAGGCCAGTCTGTCCCTGCTTGGAAACATCCAAACCACCTTTCTGGGTTGAGAACTCTCCACAACACACTAGCTAAATTTATACCTCTAGAGTTCAGGCTAAACTGGTATGCACTGAAAACTTGGAATTGTATTATCAAATGAATCAAGAATAATGGATTTTACATGTTAAAAGAAGGCTTACATCCATTATAACAGAATGTCTTAGAAAACTTCGCATTAGAGCTGGCGTGGACCTCAGAGAAGGTCTATTCCAATGCCTACATTTTCTTCTTTTTTAAAAAGTTTCATAATATTGTGGGGATACAAATATTTTGGTTACATGGATTGCTTTTTTGCTGCTTGAGTCAAAATTATAAGTGTTCCCATAATCCAGAAAGTGTATGTTGTACATGTTAGGTATGATTTCATCCATCCCTGCCTCCTCCCTCCTACCTGCTAGATTTCTGTTGAGTTTTACTTTCACCTATGCCCGTGAATGTTGATAAGTTAGTTCCAATTTAATAGTCAGTACATGTGGTATTTGTTTTTCCATTCTTTAGGTATTTCACTGAGGAGTCTCCAGTTCCTAGTAGATTGTTGCAAAAGGTATTAATTCATTTTTTTTAATGGCTGGGTAGTACTAAATGGTATACATATACCCCATTTTATTAATCCACTTATTAACTGATAGGTACTTGGTTTTATTCCACATCTTTGCAATTGTGAATTGTGCTGCAATAAACATACTAGTGCAGTTTTTGTTGTTGTTGATAAAATGACTTTTTTTCCTTTGGGTAAATACCCATAATGCCCACATGTTCATATGAACCAGTAATGGGCAGCCAGGAGGAATGACTTGTCCGAGGTCACCTAGATTTTAGACCTGGGACTAAAACCTCCACCTTTGAATTTTGAGTCTTCTTCTGTTTTTTCCTATTATCCCCTCGTACCTCCCAAAAAATTCTATTATGGGTTAACACCAACTCTTTCATGATGGGAATTGGAGATACAAGGATTTTGGCTAGGAGGTGGGAATGAACATTCCTGATGGGCTAATACTTCCCATTTGTGCAGCAACTTACTGCTTGTGCTGTAAATGACAGGGTCTGGCAGGTGGGAGGGGACAGGGAAAGGGCTTGTAGCATAATTCCACAAAATTGAAGGACACCTGCATCTGAAGTTGGGCTTCTATTGCTTTAGTCTTTGTGAGGCTTCTCTCTCCATCTCCTCAGGGACAAGCTCTTTGGCTTTATGACTTTCATCACTCCCTGTCCCCAACAGCCCTCCTGTCACCCTTCCACTCTGCACTAGGTCCACTTTTACCTTTGCCGCTTCATGGCTGTGTTTCCCTTCAGTTCTCACCTCATCTTTGTGCTTCAACATTTTCTCCACTTGTAGACTGAATCGATTAATTTTCTGATCTTTGCAGGTTTGTTACGGTTGCAAAGTGAGTTTAAACATGGAAACATTTGAGAAGAATGTCTGACGTATAACAGTAGGACAAGCATTCCCTAAAGAGCGGCTATTTTTTTCTTATTATTATTCCACTTGTTTTCTTATCTTTCACTTGTTCTGCCAAGTTTTATTTTTAGACTGTGCTCATTTTACAAACTCTCACCACCTCCTGTCACTGAACTCTCCACTCCACTTGGAATGTTCCCTCTTAGGTTCACTGACTCTTGTAGACCTGACCCAAATGGGGGCAAGCTGCTTTTCCAAGAGGTCCTTCACCCCACCAGGAAAGAGAAAGCAGGCGACTTTGAGATATTATTTCGAAAATTCACTTGTACATCCCCTCCCCCCAAATCTGTGTTTTATAATAGCTGCTTTGAAGAAGCTACTTTATTCAACACTGTTATAGTCATAAAAGTAAATTTTAGCCATTTTTTTGAAATTTTCAGAGTTTATAGAATATTTATTTCTAAAATACATAGAAGTATAAATCCTAGAAAAAACCTAAGTGTAAATTTGAAGGAAAAACAAAAGACATTCAGAGAAAAATTTGCTAGTAAGGAAATAAAGTGAATAATAACGTTTTTAGTTAAAAAGTCTTTAGATAGCAAGTACTCACAAAGAGTCCCTTCAGATATTCATCATAGTTGGGAAGACAGACTGATTGTCAGTTACCCTAACAACCTATGAAAGAATAAACATTTTTGAAAAATCTTCATGAAAACTATGTCTTTAATATACAGGTAAGATAGGGATAAAAGAAAGAACTTTATGATTTGAGGTATATATGAGGAAAAAAGAATTCAAAAAGCTAAAGCACATGCTGAGTATATGTAGTTAAATAATATATTACAGATCACAGTAATGTTATTTTCATTAGCCTTACTTTGCCAACCTAAATGTTATTAAAAACGGGACAAGTGTTCTAAATGTAGTGCTTGAGGCTGATTTGGAGAGGACTTTGTGTGCATTGTCTACCACACAAGAGTTTCAATTGAAGACCACGATAAAAATGGCATGGTTTACAATTTCATCACATTTATTTTCAAAAGCAGTGTAATTTCCTTTTCTAAACTGCAAAGCAAAACAAAACAAAATGGTGCTAGTCATTGCTAAAACACTTTTGCCACCCTTTTTAAACTTTTGATTGATAGCGACATTTTAGATTCCTAATTAGCGTCCAGAAAAAAAAATAGACTGCCATGTTAAAGAATAAATGGTTTTATATGATATAAAAGCATTATAGGCCAGCTACAGTGGCTCATGCTCGTCATCCCAGTGCTTTGGGAGGCCAAGGCAGAAGGATCGCTTGAGGCTAGGAGTTTGAGACCAGTCTGGGCAATATATCCAGGCCCCTACTCCATGAAAAATAAAAAAAAAATATTAGCCTAACATGGTAATGAGCACCTATAATCCAAGCTACTCAGGAGACTGAGGCAGGAGGATCACTTGAGCCCAGGAGTTGGAGGTTACAGTGAGCTGTGATCATGCCACTGTACTCTAGCCTGGGCAACAAAGTGAGACCCTGTCTCTTAAAAGAATAAAAGGAAAAACAAAAAAGCATTATAACCAATGCGAATGGGAAGTTTGTTAAGTGTGCCCAGATAGAAGTTTAAAAAGAAAACAAAAGCTTATGAAAAATGAAACTTAAGAGAGGCTTGAAAGAAATGAGGAATCACAGCACTTGGTCTATCATTGCAAGGTTGGAGCTGGACCAGTCTGCTAAAGGGGACATTTTAAGATGGTTGCAGCATAGATGTTTTTTAAGCAACAAGGCACAAAGGCTGTATCTATTAAGTACTCTGTGGTTGTGATACCATTTGGTGATTTCTACCCTCTTGATTGATTTCCAGAGTATAAAATCCCTGCTTCAGTACTATAGAGATGAGCATAGTGACCAAATCTTTTGATTCAACTGTCAGGCCAACTTGAACATTAAAGTAATTCTGTGCTCTGGATACATGTATTAAGTTTCTTGTGAGTTTTATTTCAGTTTTGTGAAATAGTTTGTTTAGAAATTGTAATAGATTTTATTTCAAGCCAATTATTAATGTATCTCTTTCTGCCCTACTGGACAAAAACTATGGGTTACTTTAGTAACAAAAACGTCTTAATCTTTTTTTCTGAGAAGGTTATAATTTACCCTGGAGGAAGTCTAGTCAGTGTGGACTCAAACCATGCAGTCTGGTTGAATTCTGCTCCACTCTTGTTTCTTTGTGAGTTGAATAGTTAGTGAACCTCACAGAGCTTCACTTTTCTCATAGCACAAGGCTTGGTGATTAGATAGGATGATATTTGCAAAGCAATAACCCAGTGCCTGGAATGCAGTATATACTCCATAAATGTCACTTGAGTTGATGATCAAGTGAGACCCTTCAACAACTGCTCAGCAGTGCCCAGTACTTCTCTTACAAAAATGCTCATGACACAGTATTACAATTGCTTTCTTTAACTGTCTCCTTTCACAGACTGTAGGCTGTGGAGGTGAGGGCTTGTAGATCTTGTTTCATGATCATCAATTGATCCCAGCACCTACCATAATGCCTGGCATATAGTAGGCTCTAATAAATAGTCTTCAATAAGTGGTCAATAGTTAAAGGATGAGTTTAGGGAGGAAGACTTTGATTTGAATATTAAAACAAACCGACTGGCAAGTTGGCATTTAGATTTTATAAAGATTTTTCATTTCTCAAATATAGTTTTTCCAATTACCTACAAATTCACAGCAGAAGAAGAAAGGGACAACTTTGGTGTGAAGCTGGAGCTGGGGCAGTTGTCAAGGCATCTGGGTGGGAGGCCTAGTTTTGGCACTTACTTATTGTGGGGTTCTGTGACAGTCACCCCATCTCTTTGAGATGCATGTCACTTAGTTGTAAAATGGGCATAAGAAATAAGAGCTAATTAATATGAAAATACTTGCAAAGTTTGTATGTGTGTGTGTATTTTTTTTTTTTTTTTTTTTTACAAAGGTAGGGGATAGTAAAAGGAAGTATGGAAAAGTGAAAACAGTTAAGTAATGATTGACTTCCATGAATGAAAGAATATAATCCTCCAGTAGTAACCAGTCTCTGCTTCATTCTAAAACTTAGTCCTGTTGTGACCCCAATACAGAGTTATCCGTCAAGAAACTTGCAAACCTAAAAAAAAAAAAAGCCTCTCTAAGCCTAAAAACCCTCTAGATATTCCTGAATTGGGGAATATTCATATTTGGACTACTTGGAGGACAGCTGAAGGTCATCTACAGCATCCACTGATCCATCTTGAAGAAGCTGTGGCTGTGGACAAGCTGCCTGCCGAGGTTCTCACACGGCAGGAGTTGGCCAGGCCTATCCGTGGATGTATCCGGGTCCACTATGCAGTTGCCACATCATTCTTCTAGACATTCTCTCCACTGCGGAGCTCCACGCCCAGGGCAAGATACCCAGAAGTGAACAGGCCTATTTTTTTCCTCCACCCCCAGTTGCTTTCAGCAAGACAGACAGACTGTCTCCTTAGCTGCACTTCTCTCCAGTCTTGTGTACCTCAGGACAAAAAACAGTCACTGGTTTTAAAGTCAATGATTATTATCCTAACATCTTGAGGCCATGTTATAAATTAAACATGAGAAGATTAAAAGGGAAAATTTTAATTAGAATTCAAAATTCTAGGTAAAACAAGAAGTGTTCTAGACAACATAAACGTTTTAATACTGTTCTCCTTGACAATTAATTTCGCAGAATTTGTTCTTTGCATGATCTACAAGCAAAAGAATAGACTACTCACATTGCCAATGGTATACAAATGTCACACAGAAAGCAGATGAGAGATGTAAAATAGGTGTTTTGTAAAAACAAAAAAATATTAAATTATTTAACTCTTGACGGTAATGCTCTTAAATGTCCAACTGAAGGAATGATAACACATTGACACACATAATAGTACATTTGGGGAAAATAATTAAAATGGTAAATATCTTGAAATGCCAAATAAGCTACAGCAATCTAATAGATACACTGTTTC
Source organism: Mirza zaza (assembly GCA_008750895.1). Lineage (NCBI taxonomy): Eukaryota > Metazoa > Chordata > Mammalia > Primates > Cheirogaleidae > Mirza > Mirza zaza. The sequence goes on along the minus strand of VSMD01116724.1, from coordinate 15,535 downwards.
ATTATGGTACTTTGTATAAGCTCTGACAAGAGCACTTTGCTTTAAACAAGTGAAGAAAACTCTTTCACCCTCTGGTAAGAAATCCCTTAGACTTGGAATTTAAAATACAAATCACAATCTCCTTAGTGGATGGCTAAAGCATATAATTTTCCTCCTTAGGTGTGTGGATTTAAAACAACTGCCAAGCCTACTTAATTATGGGCCCTCAGAGTCAAAATAGAAATGACAGATTTTCATTTTGATAGCAACCACACTGCGTGGGGTTTTAGCCAGGGTGGGTAATTATTCCAGTCCTTATTTGAAAATTTTCTCTGGAATTGCTTGCATATTGTTAATAAAGGCTGTGATCTCAATACTCAGCACTTCAGGGTCTCTTTTTTCTTCCCATTTCTTTGTGTGTGTGTGTGATGAGTCTTTTCTCTGAGTTTAAAAAATGATTTCTCACACAAACACTAAGACCATCTCCAAAGAAAGATACATATTAAAATGTTGATGGAAAACCATTTTTATGTTTAAGGGCAGAGGTTCGAAAGCAAAATGTCTCAGTAATCAACTCAGGGGATCACTTTTATGGCCAATATTTCTCATTCTAGTTTTTCAGTCCTTTATTGTGCAGCCCTGAATCTAATGCAATGGTTCTAGAAGGACACCATTAATTTAGTAAAGGTAAGGGACAGAGGTGCGCCCCTGCTATCTGCATGTCTGTGGGATTGGCTTTCAGAGCAAGGAATAAGGAGAACTTTAAGCTCATAAAGGAGAACCTATACAAATAAGTTTTTATTATGATATAACACTTGAATCTTTTGGAAGTATTTTCATTTTATTTATGTTGTTTGAGCATCACAACGATAATTTATATAGGTAGGAAAGACATTCTGATTTCTGTTTTAAGTGATGAAGAAACTGAGTCTTAGGGATGGTAAGTGCATTATTCAAATTAAACACCTCTAGCACAGCGGGTGCTAGACTCCAGGGCTCAGAACTCCTAATGCAGAGGTCTTTTCAGTATGGTCATTGCTTCGGGTATCTTAGGTAGATGGAACAGCACTAGGAGCTACCAGAAAAAGGGAGGTTCAGGAGAGCCTGTTTTAGGGTGGCCAGACAAAATACAGGATGCCCAGTTAAATTTGAGTTTCAGATAAACATTTTTAAATGTGGTATGTCCCGTGACATATTTGGGGCATATATTGAAATTATTCATTGTTTATCTGAAATTCAAATTTAAGTGGTTATCCTATATTTTTATTTGTTGAATCTGACAGCCCCAGATTGGGCAACTCAGGTTAAAAAGCTAACAATGCCAACAACTTGCAATACAACCAATAGATGGAATTATGTCCCTCATAAAAGATATGCTGGAGTCCTAACTCCCATTACGTCAGGATGTGAACTTATTTGAAAATAGGGTCTGTACAGAGGCGATCAAATTAAAGTGAGGTTGCTAGATGGGCCCTAATCTAATATGACCGGTGTCCTTATAGAAAGGGAGAGTTTAGAGCAGGACAGACATGCACAAAGGAAGAAAATGTAAAGACACAGAGAGAACACGAGGCATGTGATTGGAGTGACGTGTCTACAAGCCAATGGTCACCAATGATTACCAGAAAACACCAGAAGCTAGAAGTCAAGGCAGGGTTCTCTCCTAAAACCATCAGAGAGAGCATGTCTCTGACTTTGGACTTCGAGCCTGCCTCCAAAACTTTGAGATAATACATTCCTGTTATTTTAAGCCACACAGTATTGTTCATTATGGCAGCCCTAGGAAACCAGTGCACCTAATAATAAGGTGGCATACAACTGATATGTTTTACTTTCTCATTCGTATGGGCCAGAAATTTTGAGATGCATCAGGGTCGTACTTACTGTGTATCTTTTCACCTGTAAACCTATTTGAATGTTGCAAAGACCCATGCTGCCTGCTAAGCACTGCAGTCATGCTGAATTACTGTGATTTTACATTATTGCTACACCCCAGGTCTTCCTGAACCCTCCTGTGCTCCTCCCTGTCCATGCCCCAATGTGAATAGTTCCTCTCTCATTTGAGAATCTCATCTATGTGTCACAGCACAATGTGCGAATGAAAGATTCACCAGAGATTCATTCAGAATTGATCTGAACCTTGGTCACAAATCTGACCAAAAAGCTTCCCCCAAATTCTAACTAGTTTTCTAAATATTTGACATCTCGGAATGGCATAATCAGCGCTGAAAGTGATGTGCAATGTAAGTGGATGTGGCAGTAGAAAGAAGCAGGGATCAAGCTACGTCTGGTTTAAAGACACCCATTCTGTGCAGCTTTGCTCTGCTCTGCTGTGAGGCCAGACAGTCTGACTTCAAAAGCTGAGCAAATTGCACCACCAGCTGCCCCAGCAGCCAAGTAATGACTTGGATTGCTTTGTTAATTAGAAGATCATTTCTCTTTTACATCTCCAGTGAAGGTTAAGGGAGGGGGAGCTTCATTTGAGCTTAGAACATGGAAAGCAACAATACAGGCATAGTCACCTTCCCTGTCCCTTGCCCTCCTGTCACCTTGGAATCACAGGATGACAAACACGAAAACAACATTTTATTAAATCTACACACACAAGCTGATGACTAGGAACATTTTAATGCTAGAGGACTGCTAAGTGCCACAGAGTCAGCCCTTCTATTACTAACCTGGCTGCCATGTGAGATGTGCTCAGTGGCAGCAAGCTCCCTTGTCAGGTGTGCCACCTCTCACCTTCCTGCCGGGCCTCTGTGAGCCCACAGCCCAGGCCCTTGCTTTTGCATTTTCTATTCTGTCAGCTTGTTCTGCTGGTCTGCAGCTCTTCCTCCTCATTCTGGTCTCAGCTCAAACATCACTTTTTGTCAGAGAACTTTCTCAACTTCTCTCACCCTCCTTTCTTTTTCTATAGCTCTCTCTTTATTATCCTGCTCTTTTCTCTTGCACTTATGGCTTCTACAATTCTCATTTGTATATTTGCTACGTGCTTGTTGTCATCTGTCTCCACTGGAATGGGAAGCTCCATGAAGGCACCCAACTGCCCATCCATACATGTTTGTTGAGTGAATAAATGAATGCTTACTAGCTCTATGACTACGGTCAATATTCAGTTTTCTCATCTGTAAAATTGGGACAAAAGGGGCTGATAGGAATATCACAATAATTAAATGAGATAACGATTCCAAAGACAAGAACTTGTATCCTTTGTTTTGATTCTTATAAGAGCTTTTGAAATTAAGTACTAAAATGCCACCTCCATTTTACAAAAGGAGAACGAAAGCTCAGAGAGGCAAATTAATCTGCCAAACGTCACAGAGCTGGTAAATGTTAGAACCAGTATTTGAACCAAAGGTTCTAGATTCCAAAGCCCTTAAGCTGTTTTTCCAAACTGCAGACAAGCTATGTAGACAAACTTGATATAAGAAATCTCAAGGATGTTCAAATCTGGATTCTGGTTCCTCTATCTTGTTTCCTGTCCAATCTAGGTTTTGTCCTAGTAGAAAACCTTTGGGGAGTGGACAAAATGAGAACCATCCCAGAACCTAGAATCAGCACATTTATGAGGAAAGAGGAAAAGAAAAAAGAGCAAGCTTTGTTTTATGAAACACATGGTTATGGGCTCATATGTAAAGATACATTTTGGAATTTTCAAAGGCTGCCAAATCTGAATGAGTTAGGAGGAGGATATAGGCAAAAAAGAAAAGAGTACTAGGCAATTTTGGAAGATGTGATGTGCTGACTGAAAGCACATCCTAGGAAAAGTCTACAAATCAATGACATGAAGCTGTATGAGCTAGTATTTGCGAGAGAGTGAGAAAGAAGTCAAAAGTGGCATTCTGCTCCCACTGCTTTCTAATGATGAAAAAGATTCAACAATGAAAGTCACTCAATGTTTCTGAATTGGAGAGTTAAACGATAATGACGATATTTCAATGTCGTACACAAACATACATAAATAAATTTATTTCATCAAATAAAACTTGCTTATTTTCACTTTTCCCCTTTCATATATATATGTATATATGTGTGTGTGTGTATCCTCTTCTTATGCTCTTAAAATCTGTCACAGAAACAGAATGAAGTCTAGAATAAGAGACATAGAAGCAGCAGGAGATAGGGGAAAAGGATATTGATAGATTAGGTAACAAGACCAAGACATGCATTTCTGGCTTTTAAAGATTTTGTTCCCTTCTTAGTTAATATTTTCATTTCTGAAATATTTCAGTCTCCTTAAAAAATTAACATAGCACATGTTTTAGTGGGATATAAACAAAGCTCTAGAAAGCACTTTGCAAGTCATTAAGTACCATGCAAATGATAAACATTAATAATGTTAATAGCTTTAAGAATCCTGTCTGGCCTTCAGTGACCTAAAATAACAGTGCTATGTAACTAGGGAGGGCTAATAATTTTGACAAAATGAAATGTGTGCGATTTTGTAGAGGTTTGGCCATATTCTTAAGCTGAGAGAAAACACTACCTTTTGATCTCTATCTGAAACCAAACATTTGTTGAAGATTCTTATTCTTGGCAAAGAACCTTCACTAGGCTTTTTAAGTAGTTAATTTGGAGAATTAACACACATTCTCTACCATCACCTCAAACTTTGATTACATTAATTTTGATATTTAAATACAAAGAAATAGAGAAAAACAGATTTAATTTTCTCAGCCATAAGCTATCTAGAAAACAAAGGAAGAAGTTAAGTCTAAAGATAATAAAATTAAGCATTTTCCTGTTTAAAAAAATTGATTACTCCTCTTGAGTTTTAGAGCAGGAAAATAAACTCCATAAGCCTGTGGTATTAATATTAATTACTTTGTGAGCTGTTTTGATAGAAGCACATTGAGTTTCATTCATTCATTCATTCACATTCTATTCTATCAGTCTTTGAACCCTGCTGTGTTTCAGAAAGGCCAAGCCCATACAATGAGCTATGTCTTCAATATCTTCTCATTATTCACACTGCCCTCCTTGCTGTTCCTTGAATGTCCCAGGCATGCTCCCACCTTACAGCTTTCGTGCTTGCAGAATGTGCATCCTCTTTCTGGAAATCCACTGGCTCCCTTACTCACCTGTAAGTCATTCTTTGGAAAACAATGCAAAAAATTTCCATGCTTCCTCAAGTCAGGCCATAGATTCATTAGCTTCCCAACCACCTCTCCTGCTTTCTTTGTTTCATAGTACTTCACATTGTTTAACATATTAAGTATTTCACTTTTAAAAAAAATTGTTCAAATTCCAGGGACTATTATCTGGTTTGTTCATTGCTGGTTTCCCTTGGACCAAGTACCATGTCTAGCACATTAATATTTGTCCAATGAATGAATGAATGAAAGTGTAAAATATATTCTATTTTATTGTGAAATTATCAAACTGCGATATTAGCAGTCACAATGGGATTGGAACAGGGGCTCAGAGATTGATAGTGTTTAATAGTAAACATCTTGGAGGACAAGTTTCTGCATAATAAGGCACCTATTTTTAGCTTTCTGAGCAAGCAAGATTCTGCTTATGAGAAGGGCCTAGAATCTCCCCCCTTTGTCTGTGTACACGGAGGGCTCCATCCACCCAAATAGAATACTCAGATTAGACAGAGAGGAGTCCAATTACAGGGCCACAGCATTATGCAGCCATTTTCAGAGTTGATGATCAAATACTTAGACTTTTCAGTGATCAATGAAAAAAAAAAAAAAAAGAAGCCAAGATCCCATACCTGCTCACAAGGCTGCTCAAAGCTAGAGCCACATGAGACACCCATGAAAAGGACTGGACTATGCCAAGACTATTTCCTTAGCTGCCCTGGTCTTCATCTAAGATTGTGAAAGACCTAGTTGGCCAGACTCAGGAGTCTGGACTTGTTTCTGAAGGCTCTGAATTCCATTGGAGGTTTGGAGCAGGCTAACCACAAGGATACCGCTGCAGAGCTCTGATCAATTCAAGGATATCACAGCTCTCTCTAGTGCCATCCTGTTACATTTTTCTTTCAGAGCAAATAAGGTCTTAAAGATTTGGTAAGTTATTTATAATACAAAGCCTGCTACAAGTTTTACAACTGGCGAGAGCAACGCTCTGGGGTACTTTTCCCCTCCTGATTTCATGCCAATGGCCGATATCCTATTATTAATGGGGTAGGTTTCTCATGCAGAAAAAAACAAAGATAATTAGATTTTGTGGACCAGACAGTCCTGATGGAGTTAGGATTCAGATGCCCGGAGTGGGCAAGTAAAGACTGGGCTATCTCAGAACTATTTCTGTAGCTGCCCTGGCCAACAACTATTCCTTTGTTAAGAAGAACTAAAGATTGATATAATAACATCCTTTGAAGGTTTGTAATTTTGGTATTTTAAGGTCTTAACACCTACTTCACAGACTTATGTGATAATTAATTTAAGATCTTAACGTGGAGGCTGGCCCTTACTGTGGCTACTATTGTATTAGTGACATTCCCCCTCACCACTCCTTATAGAATTCTGTCCTTGCGAGTTTTTTCTCTATTTGAGCATGCCACATGCTACACAAGCAAGGTAAAAACACATAGTTTATATAGAAAGGGGAAATTTTTGAAAAATTTGTCACCAATTAGTTTTACAAAGTTCTACCAGGTCAGTGTATTCCCTAAAATTCCTCCAGCCCACAGTGTAGGGAAGTCCCTCTGCCCACAGCACAGTCTACGCTGACCTTGCAGGCATGGATCCAAGTACATGGCTTGCTTGAAATGAATGTGTTTTAATCTCAATGACTCTCTCTAAAGTGTGAAATGTCTGCACTCCTCTTAAAGCCATGGTTGTGGCATTTCTCCTCCCTGCACCAGACTGAGGGATGGCTCTTCTGATCCTGCTGGCTTTGGGTAGTCCCTCCCCATGGGGTGCACACCTGGCTCATCACCATGGTGGCCCCTCACCCACCAGGTGGTCAGCCCTGAGTTTGATGCTCCAACCAGTTCTGGACTCTCTTCCAAGCAAGGCAGAAAGATGTGGCAGATAGAATAATGCCCACCTCCCCTTTACAAATATCCATGTTCTCATCTCTAGAACCAGTGAATGCTACCTTGTATAGCAAAAGATGGCAGATGTTAAGTTAAGGATCTTAAAACAGGGAGATTATTCTGGACTATCCCAGGTGGGTCCTAAACATAATCACAAGTACCTTTTAACAGGGAAGCAGAAGAGTCAGAGAAAGAGATGTGATGATGGAGGCAGAGATTGGAGTGATGTGGCCACAACCCAAGGAATGCTGGTAGCCACCAGAAGGTGGAAGAGACCAGAAAGGATCTCCCCAGAGACTCCAGGGGGAGTGCGGCCCTCTTGAGTTTGGATCTGTCTAGCTTCTGGAACTGTGAAATAATAAATTTGTGTTGTTTTAAGCAAAAAAAAAAAAAGAAAAGAAAAAAGAAAAAACCATGGTTGTGAAATGGATAAATGTGTTTTTGGTTAAAATTCATAATTTTTAGTTCAATAGAGTTGGTTTGAATGGAATCTGAAATGGAAGGCAGATGAAAACATCCACAGGGTACAGAGCCACCAGTGGTAACCCCTTGAATGTGTTGGGGCATCGAACTGTTAAATAACTCTAAACTCCCAGTTTCAACAAAACAAGATCCAATCACTACAGCTGTCATGCATTTCGTACACTTTGGGATAGAACTCTAGAAACATTCCGAGATGAACATCTGCCTCCTCAGAAATTGGCAACATGAACAAGGTGCTATGCAGGAACACGAAAGAGTAACATGACGATCCGTTGACGAGTAAAGACATGGAACACACGGAGTCCTGGCATCTGATTGAAGTAATGAGGTTAAAAGAATCTTCTAGCAAGAAAAGAAGAATGTGTGCCATGTCCATTCAAGTTTCCTCCTGCTCATAGAACACTTTCCCAGTAGGGATAACCCATCAGTGGGAAGTGTAACAAGGCCAAGAGCCAGAAACTGGGTCATAGTGTCATTACTTAAGTATATGTTTCAGTCTTCAACTTGAACTGTGTGTGTAACTCCACGATGTGAGCAATTTGAAAGGTAGCTCTCTGGTGTCTAGTGTAAGTCAGCCCAACAACACTCATCTCTTCCCTCCTGTAAGTCCCTTAATAACCCTAAAAGTACTTATCATCTCCAATTTATAGCTGAGATTACTCATGTTTGGGGAGCCTAAATAATTTGTCCAAGATAGTCACAACACTTAGGAAGTAATAGAATTGAGATTCAAACCCAGGAAGCCCACTTCCAGATGCCATAGCTTGATCACCATCCTCTAATTCCACTGCTCTTGGGGAAAAATTTAACCACCAGTTGTTGTAAGAACAAGTCTAAACATTAAAAAAATTGCTCACTAGGATAAATCACATACATTAAATACAGGATCAAGAACACATAAAGAGTCCTCTAAAATCTCTTTTCCCTCCCACTCCATTTAGAGGCTACAGTTGAATGGACAGCATGCAGCAGGAAAGAATGCAGCCTGCAAATGTTAACAAATATCATCCCAGTAAGTGCTCAGGATTCTCAACAGCAGCATCTAAATATAGCAGCTTGATACTAATAGATAACTTATTGAACATACAAAGAATAAGCTATCGTGCCAAAAACTTCACATGGATTAATATATTAAGCACTCATAAAATCCCTGTGAAGTAGGCATTCTTATTATACCCCTTTTACAGAAGAGGAACTTGAGGTATATAACTCATACAGGCATAGCTTGGATTTGAGCCTCATAGGCTGGCTCCAGAGTCTATATGCTGGATCACTATGCTGCGCTCCCTTTTAAGAACCTTGAATGCTATTTATTTTACCTATAAGTACCATTAGCAACTGTTTTCACAGCCTAACTTCATACTCAATATTTACATCTATGTATATAGCTCATCTCAATATTTGCAAAAAAGTTTCACACACCGTATGTTATTTGATATGATATCCCTTTAAGGAAGGCAGAGATGTTGCCAGAGTCCCAGTTTCATAAAGAGGAGGAAAATAGAAAGCCAAACAGAGGAAGTCATTTGCCTGCGGTTACCCAGTTGAACAAAGGCAAGAATGAGAATTAGAAACCAAGACAATTGGAAGTGGTGAAAGCAATATAGCAGTTGTTTGGAACACATATTTGTCTAGTTTTTAGAGCAAGCTCTTAGCTGTCATATCCTAAATCAGGGTACTGCTTCATTGCCAAAACCTGAGCAAGAGATCAGTACCCACGATTGGCTGCAGAGACCTATTATATATATAAAAAGCCTTGGATCTAAGTTAAGAGCATACTGTGTGAGTGACTCACGGATGTATGAAGAAAACGTAGGTCTGTTTACTGGTTTAGTTTCTAGTTCTTTTCTAACTATGGAAGTGTTTCCCAAATTTCATATACCTACTCACTTTGGGGATGTTTGCCATATTAAAATATCACCTATGCTAGTTTATGTAATATACATTTTCAGTAGACTCAATAATTTTATTTAGCCTAAGCAATAAAATCTGAAATTACAGGTTTGATATGTGAGTTACATTTTTTCAAATATGCATGAAAATAAACACAAAAGGACAACATAAAGCCATGTCTGGAGGAATGAGGAAAAGTGTGAGGTGGACCCAGTAAAGAAGAGCTTGGTGATAGAGAAATGGATCAATGAACTTGAGGTTTTTGGCATCCTGTTATGCTCTTAATGTTTATTTGCCCAGATATTAATAAACGAAGCTTTCTTTCCTCTTGAAAAAGTTTAATGAGATGGGGGAAAAGCTTTATTTTTGGACCACTTAATATAGAAATAAGGTGGGAATTCATTACGATAATCAGGAGCAGGCAGTCCAGAGGGGTAAAATACTCCACAGACACAAAACTGATCCTTAGTTGAAGGGCAAGGGATCTAGATTTTGCAAATCCTCTTGTCTTCTGGTGGCGTGGGGTGGGGCACCAGCTGCTGAATTTTCCGAGTGGTGTTGGGCTGAGGGGCATGGTATAACTTTCTGCTACACTTCTCTCCCATCTTCCATCTCACATTAAAGACCCTCATTTGAATTCTAGACACAGAAACTGCAACAGATACACAAGTAGGGGATTCCCAGAATGTAAATTTTGAAACTAGCATTCTGGTTCTATCAGCTAATATATTCGCAGAGTTGCCCTATATTCATCATTTGCATGTATATGCATTATCTATATGTGAGCACATGTATAGCGTGCCATTTTCAAGGAATGAAACCACATGATTTAATTTAGTTTAATCATTGCAGTAATCTCCTATCATTGATATTGTCATCACTGCTTTGAAAATGGAAAAAGAAATTTTATAACTTTCTCTTAGCTAGAAAATGGTAGAAGTACCATCTGAACCTAGATCTCTGAAATTGATTTAAAGATGGCCACACAATCTTCTCTATTTCTTCCATTGAAGGGTCCAGTCTAATTCCCCTTCCTTGGATTTGGGCTACACTTAGTGACTTACTGATGAATAGTATGCAGTGAAAGTTACATTCTGGAATTTCTGAGTCTGGGTCATAAAAAGGCTTCGGAGCTTCTGCTTGGATAAATACGCTCTTAGGATATCCCCTCTTGGAAGTCAGCTACTGCACTTTGAGGAAGCCCAATTGGCCCCATAGAGAGGCTCATAGGAAGGTTGAGGTCCCCAGCTGGTAGTCCTGGCTGAGCTCCCCCCATAAAAGCCAGCAACAAATGGGCAGCAACGTCATGGATTCATCCTCTACAGCTAGTTCAGTTGAGCCTTCAGATGACTGTAGCCCTAGCAGATATCTGACTGCAATCACATGAGAGATGCTAAGTATAAAAACATTTTTTCTTTATCTTCGTTCTCTGTAATTTCTTGGGGCCGCTCCAAAAGTGCAGCCTGGCTCTTGGCACAGAATATGAGAAAACATTATGAACTATGGAAAAATATAGCTACATTGGCATCGGTCACCTCCACGCTACCAGTTTTGCCAGAAGAAAGGTAACTTTGTTGTGTGTGTGTATGTGTGTGTGTGTGTGCACATGCACTGCATTGTATTATGTCATTAGGTCAGCAAGTGTGGTCTCTGTTATAATTACCTAAGGCAGAGGTGGAGAATCATCAGCTCACTGGATATGTCTGTCTTGGACTCAATATATCTAGTGAGCTGATCTCAAATCCAATCCTAGGGATTAATATTATCTTGCTTATTGTTTTTAGGCATATAAAATATTAATAATTTCCCATACTTAAGGGCTGGGTCATTAAGAGTAGAGCATGTGAAGGGTTAGGGCTAATGTCAGAGAACTGAGAAGAATGCTTAAACTGCTTATCTGAAATGACCGAAAATAAAGAGGACGCATTTTCTAAAGCCACAGCCCAAATGAAGGCAGAGTATGGCGAAAGCAGTTTAGTGACATCTAATAAATGCTTACTTACCTCCCTCTTGTCCAACTTGTTTATAATTTCCTTTCTGTAGGTCTCCTTTTCCTTCTGGTGCATGTGTCTCCCTAACCCATTTTCATACCCTGTCTCCTCCTTGGTCTCTTAACTTTTCTCCCGTGTTTTTTGCCCTTTCCTTTTTCTTTTTTTGGTCAATTTTCCTTTTCTTCTATTACAAATGAAAGTCCAAAACAACATTTTAAAGCCCTACATTTTGGACAGAGCAGCTGTAGTCTCCACCACCATCACTGTGTATTCTTTCTTCCCACGACAGAAGCCATGGCCCAGAGAATGGACATCCCCCACCCAGAAAACCCCACATTAATAACCTGCTGGAATCCCACGAAACTTGAGGTTTTCACTTGTTAAAAGCTCCCTTCCCTCAGAGGCTGCTTTAGGGAAGACATTAGGTGCTTTGTTTATGACTAAGCTGCCCAGGAAAATGGCTTGAGGCCACACGTCACCTGTCCACTCACTCAGCGCCCAGCGAGCAACTGGGCGCTGCAACTAGGGTCTGCTCAGCTCCCTGGGGTCTTGCCCTCTCTTCTCTTCAGGGTGGGGTCGAGACAGGGAACTGGCAGATGCTGCATAGGTACTGCTTTGGGCATAAGTCTTGCTTTGGGCGTTGCTGTAGCACTACTTGAGTCACAAAGTCTCAAAACAAAGTTTCAAATTGCCCTAATCAAAACAGGGTGGAGGCAGGGCAAGTTCCAACTGGTTAGAACCAAGATGGTGGAGGAACACCACCCCTTCATGAATATTCCTCCCCTTGTTTAGCTCATTGCTTAAATAGAAGGGCAACAGGAGCCAAGGGGACAGGTTCTCTTCTGCAGCGAGGGCCAGCCTCTACTCTGTGGAGTAGACTTTCTATAGTTTCTACCGTCAGCTTGCTCCTGAGTTCTTTCTTGCACAAAGCCAAGGAGCCACTTGGACCTCAAGTGGCTCCCAGCATTGGGAGTCACTTTCCTGTGTCAGGGTTACCTGGAGGACAACAGTACAAAAGGCTTCCAGCCCAGCCATAGAAAACTCACTCCGAACACCCCACAGAAACCCTTAGAGTAGGTGGGCTACAGGTCTGGAATCAGGCAAATTTAGGTTGGAATACTGGCTCAAAGAGGAAGTCTCTTCACCTTCTCTGGGCCACAATTTCTTCATCTGTACCCACCTCTGAAGGCTGTTATGCAAGAAAATGTGTTAAGCACTTAACACAATGCCCGGGGTACTGGTATTACTCTAAAGGGTGGCATCCTGGTGAGTCCATCATCCTGGAGGTTTCCATGCAGGCCAGTTGCTGGGGATGGGACCGAGTCCCAGATGTGCTCCACGACCTGAGGCTCCCCCAGGTCCTTGGCCAGAGCTGACCAGGAGACCCTCTCTTGCCAAACAACTTACATCCCTGGGCCTCAGTTTCCTTATCTTTCAAAGTAAAGGTAAATAATTCACAAAATGATTATCAAGGGCTGCAAGTTCCCTAGTAATCTCTCAAGGGCAGGGAGGCCTTGTGTGTGTTCGGGGGTATGTGTGAGCAAAGGTATCCAAACAGGCACAGGAAGAGAGGCGGCGTGGCAGAGGGGCATCTCTAGTGAATGGGCTGTTACCCTTTCCTCAGGTTGGGCATGATCAGAGGCCACAGGATGCTAGAGCCAGGGGCACCAAAGGCCACAGCGTCAACACCTGCTTTCCAGACCAAGCACAGTCCAACTAGGTAACATGCAGAGGGGCGGCGGGGGAGGCAGACACTGAGTTTGCAGCAGACTCTGGGCTGAAACCCAGGTCTCTAGACAAGCTTAGGAAATATCCTACAAATTTTATGAAATGCAATGCTTAGTTCTGGTTTAAACTTGCTCACTGACTTCTTTGGAGAACCAAATCTAGCTTATGAATCATAAAACTAGATAATCTATTATGATAATCTAGTCTGTGATCCAGATATACTCGGGTTGCAAATTCCTGCAATTCAACTTCATGATCTAGCACTAGTTCTGCAGGAGAGGCTCAGAGGCCTGTGGGGGCTGGGTAACACCACCCTGCAGCGGGTGGTGGGAAAAGAGGACTTGGGTGTTGTGTCAACTTCTGTGGCAGCAGCTGCGTGAAGGGTGAAGGAGCACCCAGGCCTGTGTGAAGGGTGAAGGGTGTGAAGGGTGAAGGAGCACCCAGGTGGTAGTGAGGGCCTCAAGGGAAGCTCAGCTGGCATCATTGATGGGAGTCCAGGTGCCACTCAGCAGTCTCTCCTGCTTTCCCTCCTCCACCAGGGGCTGGCCAGGGGACAGGCAGGCCAGCAGCAAGTGGTGCAGCCCATTATAGAGGGCGGCACCCATCAGAAGGATGGGGAGGCCGAGGATCTGCAGTGCGTGGAAGGCCTCCCAGCCCAGCGCCAGGCTCGGTGCCCAGATGACGACAGTGTGCAAACTGTCCAGCACCACGTGGGTGGGTGGTGCTCAGCTACTTGGTGACACTGATGCCTGCGAAGTTGCAGAAGGTGATGCTGCTGACGTTGCCCAGCAGTGCCAGGGTGATGAGCGGCTGCCGGCCCACCTGGCAGAAGGCGTGCAGGGCATCCTCCAGCATCCTGTGTGCATCCTCTACCTCCACCGAAGGAGCCAGCGGGCAAGTAGTACATGGGCACCGGCAGCAAGGAGAGGATCAGCAAGCCAAAGAGGCCCTCAGTGCCGACTGCCCATAGTGGGTGCATGTTGTGTTTGTAGATAAACCTCCTCTAGCACCATCTGGATGGAGATGATAATCTGGGCCATGATAATTAACAGGTCTCCTGTGATCACTTTGCTGAGCTTGTGTTGATCATCACGCATGCTCAGGAGGTCGGCCAGGCCTACAGCCACCAGCCTCTCGATGGTGGCCAGGATGCCCAGCCACTGGCTCAGCACCAGCCTAGGAGGCCACCCAGAACAGACCTGCGAATATGACCTTGAGCCCACAGCATCTGGAAGCCGGAGACACTGGTCATGTTCACAGCCACGTACACAAGGCTGGTCCCCATCGTGTCACACAGGGCTGGGGGCAGGAAGAGAAGGGGGTTGAAGGGCTGCTGGTCGTCTGCATTGGTGTCCGACTGCCCTGCAGCTCTGCACCAGAGGAGAGAGAAGGTGGCCAGGCAGGAGAACTCTCCTGGGAACATGCCCACTGCCTGGAGGAAGGGATGCTGGCAGCTGTGTTCCGTGCTCCCTCCGCGGCCCTGGGTCCTGACGTTGTCTGCCCACTGCGCCGAGAGCGTGTTGATGGAGCCGGTAAGGAGCATGAGCCAGGCCAGGAACAGCTGGTACTTAGTCCAGGCCCTGTGGCAGGCACCGGGGCTCGCTCCAGCCGGCTGTCCTTTCCACTTCTCATCTAACTCAGTGGCAATACACAAGCAGCTGCAGTATTTTTTACATGTTTATAGTATTTACTGAATGACCATTTTTCTAGTTCTTAATTATCTCAAAAAGAAATTTAAAAATCACCTAACTAAATTACATTACTATTTACTTATGTCTGATAATGCTGATATGATACTTTATTTTTGCTTCAGGCCTGCTATTGATATAATGCTTTAGACTAAATACCATAACCTCTTCAGAAAGAGAATGAACTTTATTAATTGTTATTAATTAGAGAAGGATGGTTTTGAAATAGTGAAAAGCCTTAATTAAATATATGTGTATTTTTTTATGAAGTTTTGAATTTTTTTATCATAAGAAGAGAAAATTGCAGGCCAATGCTATGTCACTTTGTAAGGCTGGTTTTAATGTGAATATTGTCTTATATTTGAGCTTTATTATTATTATTTTTTTATTTCAGCATATTATGGGGATACAGATTTTAAGGTTTCAATAAATGCCCTTTCCCTCCTCCCCCCACAAGTCTGAGTTTCCAGCATGACCATCCCCCAGATGGTGCACATCTCACTCATTATGTATGTATATACCCGCCCCCCTCCCCCTTTCCCCCTGCCCAATACCCTATTACTGTAGTACCTATGTGTCCACTTAGGTGCTGCTCAGTTAATACCAGTTTGCTGGTGAATATATGTGGTGCTTGTTTTTCCATTCTTGGGATACTTCACTTAGTAGTATGGGTTCCAGCTCTAACCAGGAAAATATAAGATGTGCTATATCACCGTTGTTTCTTAGAGCTGAATAGTACTCCATGGTATACATATACCACATTTTGTTAATCCATTCTT
>VSMD01116723.1:0-21939 GCA_008750895.1 Mirza zaza | reverse complement strand
TGAAAACTACCACTTTCCCATTTATAAATATATTCAAAATTTTAGTAAATGAATTAAATAAATATAAAAGTGTTTGTATATCTACCTTCGTTTCGGAAAAAATGACTATGACACCCACTGAGTAGAAACAATGAACTTTAGAAACACTATATAAACCCTTTTACAGTTGTCATTTCTTACAGAAAAAACTACATGAATCATTTTGCACTTAAAAGAGCTCTTTTCCTTCATCAAGAACTTAAAATGCTTTAAAGATGATGTTTCAGACTTGTCTGGAAGTAAGAGACTTTGTCGGTTACTTCTATTTACACAGGGGATCCAGGTCACTGTCAAATACTAATGATAAATATTGACAGTTGTCACTCACTAATTGATCTCTTGAAATGCTGTTTTATAGTCAAAAGTCTTTGGACAGAATGACCAATCAGTTCTACTATGGTACTTTTATTAAAGAAACAATGTCATTTCCAACCAATTAAATTCTTAAAATATATGTTTATTCTTTTGACTAAGAGTTAAACTTGTAGCAACTTAATACTAAGGGAATAGGAAGGAATGTCTGGCAAGATTTAGCTAAACAGATGTTTTATAAATTACTTTGATTTTTTAAAATAAAAATAATCTAAAGGTGCATCAGTAGTGCCCTGGTTAAATAAAATGATGGCGCATATTGACAGAACATTACGCAGCTACATTACGCAGCTATTAAAAATGATGCTGCTGAAGAACTACTATTAAGTGAAAAGTATGCATTACAAATCAGCATATAGCAAAATCCTTTGTTAATAATATATACATATATTTATATAAATGTTAAGCATGGTTCTATATAGTAGCATTATAGGTAATGTTTATCTTCACATGTATTTGTAGGTTCTAAGTCTTCTAAAACAGACTCGTATTATAATTATATATTTATGTAATTTTATATATTTATGTAATTATAAAAGAATCGGGAAAAAATAAATAGTACTTTTGAAATTACTGGAAAAAGGTATTTCCAGCACTGCTGGGCTACACTAAGAAGCTAAAAGAAAACTTAGTTACTGCTTCTCTCGAGCAATGCTAATTCTAAAGAGTACGTTCTAGAATATAGCCATTTTCAAATAATATGTTCAAAAATGTAAAGTCTGGCAACTAATTATGAAGTTTTCCCATGTTTTGAATTAATGTGCTTCTATTTCCATTTAGGAGAATAGGGAACTGAAGGTTTGAAAACAACACTTGAAAATTATAAACGAGGAGAAAATTGGTGGCAAAATTCAAATATTTTAAGTACTTGATTCATTTTTATACCAAAATAGCCAATAAATATCTATTATCTATCTACTATTAGTAATATTCCATTTTAATATATAAATGAGGCAATTTTTAACCCAAGTGTGTTTCCTATCACCAAAGTTGTTTTTAAAAAATCCAGTGATAATTTCTCTAGCTAGTAATTAAGGAAAACTTTGATGTATTAAAATAACCTCCTCCAATAAAGCTCAGTAAACACACTTTTTTCTACCTACCAGATAACATGCTAATATTAAATGAGGATTAAATAAACATATTTAATAGGAAAAACATAATAAATGTCAGCTTTCACCTTAAAATATTTTTTACGTTTTTAATTTACTTCTTAAAGAGGTTTTTAATCCTGTACATACGGAACTGTTTTCTCCCTTTTAATTATGGCTGGGTTATTATTAGCATTATGTACCACTTGCAAAGTTTAGGCCCTAACATTTGCACACTGAATATTATATGTAATAAAGTTTAACATCTTCATTAAATCTTGCTCAATATAGATCTATAATTCACAATTAGTAGCTTTATTCCTTTACAATTTGGTAGACAGAATCACATGGGCATACTGAGAGTTAAGTCTTCTTGAAACTTACATTAACAAATTAAATAATGGGACATTTTAAAATAGAATACATGATTATTTTTAAAAAATCAGCTAAGGTAAAGAGAACTGGATTTCCAAATCAATTAAATGTTTCAAATTTAAATCCAGACAGATTTCAAAAATCAAAATCCACCAAAAGCCATACATTAGACAGTTTAATCACCAAATCTAAATAAATTAGTGCAAAATACCCTGAAATTATTCAATACCACTTCCCCTTGCTCTCTGTTTAACTGCCACCATACATTCAGATGCATACACTCCACATATAATATTTAGTAATAATCCACCTTTAATGGCTAGATGTCCTCCCACCCTCTATTTCTTTATCACCTTACCCCATTCTGTGCCATCGCCTGAACTCCGTGCTTCTCCAGCTCCTTCACCGTCTTCAGCTGTCACTAAAAAATCAAACTCCTTCAGTGCTTCCTCAGTATCAGGGTCATCAGTTAGGTCAGCAGCTAAACCTTCATTACCTATCTGTAAATAGAATGTAAACCAAGAATTACTTCTATTCTAAACTGAAAAGGGATCCTTCACTTATAGTTTCACACAACTATATTTACAATTATTTTTTGATTTTTAAATTACTTGGATCCAAAATCTTGGATTTCCTATGTAATTCATAAATCCCAAAATAAACGGTTCAACAGTGCTATGTCAAGATCATTTGTATGATGCAATTCAAGTAATGTGGTACGAAAAATGGTTAAAGTGCTAATTATCAAGAATAGTTAACTTCTTAAATTATAGTACATTCACAGTTACCCTCCATTAAAGAACCATTCACTTGCTTGCATATATTGAACTGACTTCACAAACCGAGAACTGTGTATTTAGTCCACCACTTATAGTAATAAGGC
The DNA here is from genome assembly GCA_008750895.1 of Mirza zaza. Lineage (NCBI taxonomy): Eukaryota > Metazoa > Chordata > Mammalia > Primates > Cheirogaleidae > Mirza > Mirza zaza. The sequence goes on along the minus strand of VSMD01116723.1, from coordinate 19,179 downwards.
ATAGTAACTAATGTAAGTCCATAGCTGAGGTAATTATGATAGTGTTTTAACTCCCAGAACAAAAAAATTGGAAGGATCAAAATCTCTATTCACTAAATAGACTATGTTACACAAAGTGGCAGAAAGACTGAAAGCTGCTTTTGTAGACTGTAAAATCTCAAAGTAGCACAAATGAACCTATCTTTTTTCATATATTTGGAATAATGAACATCACTCTGATAATTCAAAAATGGACAATCAACTCTACTTTTGCTTCTATAGCTAACCCCTAATCTCCATCACCACTAAAACAGATAAATGTTTCTTAGGTTATTATTTTTATTAATCCTTGCTAAAGAACAAGAATATTGACAAGTATTTACTATCCACAGATTACTTCCTCACCCAGAGTAAAAGTATCCCAATTGCTGCTTCGGTTAATTGTACTCGTATACTGTACATGGAGAGACTTCAGGAGATTCTCAAATTGTGGCAGGAGTGCAAAGGGTGTCATTTTCTTTTCTTTTTTTTTTTTTTAAAGATAGGGTCTTGTTCTGTCACCCAGGCTGGGGTACAGTAGCATGATCGTAGCTCAAGGCAACACAGAATGCCTGGGCTCAGGCATGCACCACCACACCTGGCTAATTTTTTAAAAAATGTTTTTGTATAGATGAAGGTCTTGCTATGTTGCCCAGGCTGCTCTTGAAATCCTGGCCTCAAGTGATCCTCCCGCCTCAGCCTCCCAAAGTGCTGGGATTAGAGGTATGAGCTATCATATCCAACATAGGGTGTCACTTTTTAAAAGTTTCAAAACCAATGGTAGACTAGAGTCCTATAAAAACAGACTTTTTCTTGCCCATTTAGTGACTAGTACAGTAAATAATGATTCCTATAATATGTGTATAACTGAAAAAGAGCAGACCATATAAAACTTTAAAAATGATCATTCCCAGTGATTTAAGACATATCAAAAATTCCTATTCCAAATATATGAGTATGTAGCTAATAAGAACATAAAATCTAGTTCCTACTTTGTGTTTATTCATGCGATGTTTGTCTTTTCCTTCTGGGATGCCTTCAATCATGTCATTTTCCTCCTCTTCATCACTGTCATCAGCATTTTCTAAGAAATTGAATGTCTCAAGAACATCACCAGGGGGCCTGTAGGAAGGGAAAAGATGAATCCAACGATTCTAATATTTCTTCTTGGTTCTTACTTTAAAACAGTACCTGAAGGTAGCTATAGAAATTCAAATGATAATCTACATACATATTACATATTGCCTAAAAACTTTACTCAAGAATATCTGAAAGATTATTTATGTTCTATGATTAAAATGAAATTGATTGTTCTCTGTTGACTTTCTCCAAAGTTCATTATCCAAATTATTTTAGGCAATTACTACAACAAAATAAAAGCCTGTAAGTATTAGATACTCAAACACACCATTAATTTTCAAAATAAAGCCATGAACAGGAAACTCAGCACTTCTTATAACTATAATCTCTTAGAGCGTGGCTCAAATGTTTGAAGACTAAAACAGTCAATATCAAAGTTTATCAGGCTGTCCAGACTTAAAGTTATAGTAAATCAGATATAAAATATCCCAATCCAGGCCGGGCGCGGTGGCTCATGCCTGTAATCCTAGCTCTCTGGGAGGCCGAGGCGGGCGGATCGTTTGAGCTCAGGAGTTCGAGACCAGCCTGAGCAAGAGCGAGACCCCATCTCTACTATAAATAGAAAGAAATTAATTGGCCAACTAAAATATATATAGAAAAACTTAGCCGGGCATGGTGGCACATGCCTGTAGTCCCAGCTACTTGGGAGGCTGAGGCAGCAGGATTGCTTGAGCCCAGGAGTTTGAGGTTGCTGTGAGCTAGGCTGACGCCACAGCACTCACTCTAGCCTGGGCAATAAAGTGAGACTCTGTCTCAAAAAAAAAAAAAAAAAATCCCAATCCATTTCACAGATTTTCTTATCTTAAAAAAAACCAAAAACAAAAAAAACCCCATAATCTATTAAATACTTTCAAGTCTTTCAGAACCACTCATTTAATACGTAACAGTAACAATCTATTTTATTCACTTACTAAATCTTTTTTTAAACTGAGGTCCTCTGTGTACAAAAAAAAAAGGGTTTTCAGACAGTTGTTTAAATATCTAACAATAAAGGCAGAAACAGTAGAAAATTCAGCTGAACAAAGACTTTCACCATGAGAAGTCTCTGCTCTGCCACTAACTAGCTGCTGGAATCTGGCCAAGACACTGAAATCTTTTGGCCTCAACTTCTTTACCTGAAAACTGTGAGGATTGAACTAGATGATCTCAAATGTCCTTCCTAACCCTAAGAAGACATGGTAATGAAAAGAAAAATAATCCAAAATTCAGGCTTTTTCTTCCCCCCTCACTGAATGATCCCTGTTAGTCCAAATTAAGGACAGAAAACAATTCAGACTACAGTCATCCCTTGGTTTCCACAAGGGATTGGTTCCAGGACACTGACACCCTCCCCCCATTCTCAAGTCCCTACACACATCCTCCCATATACACATATACTTTAAATCATCTCTAGATTACTTATAATACCTAGTATTTAATACAATGCAAATGTAATGTAAATAGGTGTTATACTGTATTGTAATTTTTTATTGTCATTGTTTTTGTTTCAATACAGTATCTTTGATCCATGGCTGGTTGAATCCGAGAATGTGGAACCCATGGATATGGAGGGCCAACTGTATTTTTTAACAGAATTAAATAGCTTTGTTTTAATAGGTCTACCTATACCCCACCAATCCAGCACACTGTTTAAAGGAACTGTATAAAAACTAAATACAGAAAGAGATGGTTTTTCCAAAGGCAAATTAGCAAAAAATAAACACAAGCTTACCACAATAACAAAAGGTACTTTTCAGCTCGATATTTATAATTTATCTTAATATTTGGGGATTAAATGAAAGGCAAAGAACATATTTGACAAAAGTGGCATATTAATGATGGAATAACTTTAAAAAGTATTTTTTTTGAAGTATGAGGTTTTTGTTTTGAACTTTGAAAAATTAAGTACTGCTGTCCCTTGGATAGAAATGTTTGGCTCTAAAGTGAGAGCTTCTATTTCTACGTTTTAAAAAATGTGCACGGTTTTAAAAGTAAAAAAAAAAAAATGCAACACGTAAGAAAGAACTGATGAATCAGACTTCACCAAAATTATAAACTTTTGCTCTTTGAAAGACACTAACAGAATGTAAAAACAAGACTACAGATTCTGAGAAAACATCTGCAAGTCTTATTTGATGAACAGAATATATAAAGCCACTTAAATCTCAATGGTAACAAATAAAACGATTTTTAAAAAATGGAGAAATTTTTCAAATAGACATTGCATTAAAATGATATGTGGATGGCAAATAAAGGACATGATCTATTTTGGGGTCCATCAGCAAGTCAATATATTTTTTGTTATAATAAAGTACTGCTATGAAACACTTTGGTAAGAAACACAAATATTTCTGAAGTTAAACAATTTTATAAGGCATGTGATAAGTAACAGAATCCCCTGCCCTACCCTTCCTATCTTTCATTTCTATACACTAGGAACAACAATTTTTAATTTTTCTTTTAGAAGTTTCCTATACTATTTAGCCTAATATTTCTAAATAACCAGCTTAGACTACTATTTCTTGATGAAGATGTAGTTCCCTTATAGTTTCTATCCCATATCCCACACTTTCTCCTTCAAAAATAATATAGTTATACCAATTTATTTTTGGTTATAATAATATTCCATGGTTATACTATAACTATGTAAATATTAATCCCATTTAAGTCACACCACAAACAATGATTCTACCTCTTTTCTTTTACATATGGCTTTCCTGAAATAACTACCTGGTGGGTTTTTTTTAACTGCTTCATTTTCCAAGGAAGTCATGACTTACTCTTTCCCTGAAATTTTCCAGAACTGTATATATCTCTTTTCAAAATCCTCAAACACATAAGGTAATATATTAATTTCATATTTTCTAAGAGATTTTCCTTCCAGTGTTCTGTCCTTCCATTTTATTCTGATTACTCTCCAGGCCCACTGCACAACTGTTTCCTGAAACTTCATCTGCCTCTCTTCTTTATGAGATATCCTTTTTCCTGAATCCTACATTTTCCTCATTCTTCATTTACTCTCTAGATTGCTAAGACACATCCTCTAACAGCTTCCTGAAGAAAAAAATGAACGAAGGGCAAATTCTGAGACTTTTCTGGCTGAATGTGTCCATAGCCTACTTTCACAAGTATTAATAGAGTAACTTGATTCAGTATACCAATGAAAATCATTTTCCATCAGAATCTTGAAGGTACTGCTCTACTATAGTCCAGCTTTGAATGTTAATTTGATACCTATCTGATTCCCAATCTTTTCAGTGTGGTTTTATTTTTCTATATGGAAGATTTTAGAATTCCCTCTTAATTTTTAGTATTCATGATAGCGGCCTCTGTATGGATCTTTTTTCATTCATTTCATAGAGTACTTTGGGAAGAATACTTTTAATCTGGAAACAACATCCTTAGAAATACATTCCAGAATTTTTTTTATTATTGTTTTAATAATCTTTTCAAGACCAGTTAATCTGCTCTCTTTCTGAAACTCCTAGTCAGAAACTGACCCCCATGGACTGATCTTTGAATTTTCCTATCTTTCAGTCCTATTTTCTAATTTTTGGGATAATCCTTTAACCTTATCTTCCAAGTTTTTCATAGAAATTATTTCTATGAGCTTTTCTGGTATTAGATTGAGCCTTTTAAAATAGCATCCAATTTGTTTTGGAGATGTATTATCTTCTCTCTCAAGAGAGTAATTATAATTTTGGAAGTCTTCTGCTTCCCATTTTCTGTGACTTCTTTTTTGTTGTTTGGTTCTTTTGGTCTCCAATTTTGACGCTAAAGTCTTTCCTTAACTTAAATTCGTATGTTGAAACCTAATCCTCAATATGATGGTATTGAGATAAGGCCTTTGGGAGGTGACTAGGTCATGAGGGTGGAACCCACAGGCATAAAACGATTAGTGCCCTTAAAAGAAAGGGAGTCTGTTTGCCCTTTCCATCATGTAAGACCTGGCAGAAAGCTGATAGTCTGCAACCTGGAAAAAGAGTGCTCACCAGAACCCAACCATGCTGGCACCCTGATCTTAGACCCAACCTAAGAGAGAAATAAATTTCTGTTATTTTTACATAGCTAGTCTATGTTATTTTGTTATAGCAGCCCCAAAAGACTAAGAAAATGGGTGAGTCTTGTCAAACAGCTAACTTTACTTTTGCGTGACAGGACAGAGGCCTAGCCATTTCGCTAGCATATCCCAATTGTCAGTATCATTAGATCTTTTCTATTAATGTGATCAATTTCAATATTCTGCCTGAAAGGGATTTAAGAGTAGCCGCCAAAATACCAAAAGAAAATAGGGGATCTTACTGCTCAGCTGGAGATTTTCATATAACCTTCCTGTTTTCAGTAAAATCACCCATCTTTCAGTTGTTTTCTTTCTTTTCTTTTCTTTTTTTTTTTTTTTTTTTTTGAGACAGGAGGTTTTTGCTCTGTCATTCTGGGTAGAATACAGTGGCATCAACATAGCTCACTGCAATCGCAAACTCCTGGGCTCAAGCAAGCCTCCTGCCTCAGCCTCCTTAGTAGCTGGGACTACAGGTGTGCACTACCACACCCAGATAGTGTCTTTTCTATTTTTGGTAGAGACAGAGTCTTGCTCTTGCTCAGGATGGTCTCAAACTCTTGGGCTCAAGCAATCCTCCCGCCTCAGCCTCCCAGAGTGCTAGGATTATAGGCATGAGCCATTGCACCCTGGCCTGGTTGTTTTATTTCTTAAAAAATCAGAAATCAGGCCGGGTGCGGTGGCTCTCACCTGTAATCCTAGCACTCTGGGAGACCGAGGCAGGAGGATCGCTCAAGGTCAGCAGTTTGAAACCAGCCTGAGCAAGAGCAAGACCCCGTCTCTACTAAAAATAGAAAGAAATTAGCCAGACAACTAAAATTATATACAGAAAAAATTAGCCAGAGCATGGTGGCACGTGCCTGTAGTCCCAGCTACTCAGGAGGCTGAGGCAGAAGGATTCTTGAGCCCAGGAGTTTGAGGTTGCTGTGAGCTAGGCTGATGCCACAGCACTCTAGCCCGGGCAACAGTAACAACAACAAAAAAAAACTGTCTCAACAACAACAACAACAAAAAAACACAGAAATCACTAGTTCAACTTTACCAAAATACATACCACCATTCTTTGGGGTAGAGAGGAGTGTTAGACCAGTTGCATGGGATGAAAGACGGTATTTATGACTCTGTTTCTTAGATAAACTTTAAGCCAATTCTTTATTCACAGCCCCATCTAAACTTTTGACTCCAGATGTACTCAATACCTTTAATTCCTTAGCCTTTGTGCCTTTACTGGAATTCTGGGACTTGAATTGCTTTGTTTCATTTTTTTCATCCTACTGCTCTCAAATACACTTACGTGTAATCTTTCTGAGGGTCACTAAATCGGTTGCCATTTCTCCATTTTCTTTCTGGCTTCCAAAATTGTGAAATTCTATCTCACAGTAGACAGTATTTTCTCTTATTCTTTCTGTGTATCCATTTTTTTTGTCCTTTTGTGCTAATGCATAAGCCCTTCACTGTCATTTTAATGAAACTTCTAGAAGGAACACAAGTAATACATGCCTTTAATCTACCATGTTTAAGTGGAAGTCTCAGTATACTGTATAATTTTTTCTTTGCCAACTATTTACTATCCTCTCTCATTCTAAAAAGACAAATAGAATTTTAAAAATTAATATATACTGATGAAGGGAAAATAAAATGAAACCAAGGGTAAGGTTGGTAAGTAAAAGACTACAACAATCAGTACAATTTCTAAAGGAAGGCCACAGATTTGGCCCCAAGATTCCAGAGTTAAAAAAGGAAAGAAGTGACAACTAGAGATTCAAAGGTAAATCAGGCCAGGCGCAGTGGCTCACGCCTGTAATCCTAGTACTCTGGGAGGCCTAGGTGGGCAGATCGCTCAAGGTCAGGCATTCAAAACCAGCCTGAACAAGAGCAAGACCCCAACTCTACTAAAAATAGAAAGAAATTAATTGACCAACTAAAAATATATAGAAAAAAAAAAAATCAGCCGGGCATGGTAGCGCATGCCTTTAGTCCCAGCTACTCGGGAGGCTGAGGCAGGAGGATCACCTGAGCCCATGAGTTTAAGGTTGCTGTGAGCTAGGCTGACGCAATGGCACTCTAGCCCGGGCAAGAGTGAGACTCTGTCTCAAAAAAAAGGGGGGGGGGTAAATCAGACTAATTACTAAGAAGCCGTACAGCTTTTCTCATTTATAAAATCTAACACAACTCTTTTCCCCAATGAATCCTCTTAGAGTAGATGATTTGTGATACGATACACTGTATACTCACATCCCCCTACCTAATCAAGAAAAACAACAGCAGAATCTAATGAACACTAGTCTCAGTGAGGTCACATTTCAACTGGATACACAATATTTCATGAGATTGAACACTTAGCACTTATTATATGCCAGGCACTATTCTAATTCCTTTCTTCATCATATTAATACTATGACCCTCATTTTATAAAATAGGAAACCGAGGCACAAGAAAGTAAGGTTCTTTTCTCAAAGTCACAGCTAATAAGTGGTGAAGTCAGGATTCAAATTTGAGTCTGTTTTCAGAATCCACATTCTTAACCATTAGGCATACAGACCTATAATAACACAAGTCTAAAATTTACCATTCCTCTGGTGTTAGACACTGAGACTCTTCTAATTTCTTCGTATCATAAAAAAGAATGTGATAAACACCATTTTGCTGTAATCTGTATCAATATATTATATCATTTTCTTATTCCTATGGGTTTTTAAATGGCCCTAATAATGTAACACACTTACATTAGTGTAGAATCAGAAAATGTAAATTTACTCATTAAGAAGGAAATTGGTCTTGATTAAAACGGCTATCACCTAAATGTCCACTGACAGATAGATAAAGAAAATGTGGCATACACAATACAATGGAATATTACTTGGTTAAGAAAAAGAAAACCCTGTCATATGTGACAACATGTATGAACATTGATGACATTATGCTAAGGGAAATAAGCTGGTCACAGAAGGACAAATAACTGCATGAGTGTTAATTATGAGGTATCTAAAGTAGTCAAACTCAGAAACAGAAAGTAGAATGGTGGTTGCCAGGGGCTGAAGGGAAGAAGAAATGGGGAAGTGCTGTTCAATGGGTATAGAGTTTCAGGCATACAAGATAAGAAAGTTCCAGAGAGCTGCTGTACAACATTGTGCTTATGTTATTACTGTTCTGTACACTTAAAAATTTCTTAAGAGGACAGATCTCATGTTATGTGTTTTTTTACCCATCCCACCCCCACACAAAAAACCTCCAAAAAAACCATTAAAGTCTTAATCTTACAAAGGGAAGAAGCTTTATAAGAAGATACAATCTGTCACAGATCTTTTAATTCAGATTCAGGTGCAGTACAGCAAACTGCATTACTCTAAAATATTTATAAATCCTATGAACTACTAGGTTTGGTTAGCTGACCAATTTGTCTGAAATTGCTTAATAATACTTTTGCTTTTTCATTATGCTACAAAACATTCTATGCTTCCTAAAATGTGAGTAAAGAAAATAATGGCTCTATCTGATGTCAGTTTTATTAAAGAGCTTATTTCTGGCCAGGTGCAGTGGCTCGTGTCTGTAATCCTAGCACTCTGGGAGGCTGAGGTGGTCAATCAGTTGAGCTTGCAATGAGCTATGATCCCACCACTGCACTCTAGCCAAGGCAAAAGTGAGCAAGACTCTGTCTCAAAAAAAATAAAACAGAATAACCAAGAGCTTATTTCTCAGAAATAAAAACCCTAAATCAAAGGCTTATGTTAAGTTCGAAGTTTACAGAACATGTTTTAGGTAACTGCATAATGTCATAAAATACACCTAGGTTATGAAACGTTAGAAACAACAGTACATGTTATTAATTTCTTAAGCTCCAAATCTCTAAATGAACTCATCTGGTTTCTTTCCTTTCTCTTTTTGTTTTCTTTGTCCTTTCTCTGTCCTTGTTATTTGAGGTTAACAACTCGTGGTAAAAATGAAAAAAGTTCCACCTGCTTAACTCTTTGCATGTGTTAAGTTTGTATGAGTCAAAAGTTTATCTGGTAGATAGACGATAAAAAGTGTTGATGAGGACATGAAGAAACTGAAATCCTTATAGCATTACTTGTGGGAAGGTAAAATAGTGCAGCCACTTTGGAAAAGAGTTTGACAGCTCCTCAAACTTGTTCATTACCCCAAAACATGGAACCAACCCACATAAACCCACTGACTAGATAAGAAATACAAAATGTAGTATATATATCCATAGTATATAATATTTGGCAATATGGTTGGGCGAGGTGGCATACGCCTGTAATCCTAGCACTTAGGGAGGCTGAGGCGGGCAGATCACTTGAGGTCAGGAGTTCGAAACCAGCCTGAGCAAGAGCGAGACCTCGTCTCTACTAAAAATAGAAACAAATTAATTGACCAACCAAAAATATATACACAAAAAATTAGCCGGGCATGGTGGCACATGCCTGTAGTCCCAGCTACTCGGGAGGCTGAGGCAGTAGGATCGCTTGAGCCCAGGAGATTGAGGTTGCTGTGAGCTAGGCTGACGCCATGGCACTCACTCTAGCCGGGGCAACAAAGTGAGACTCTGTCTCAAAAAAAAAAAATTGGCAATAAAAAGGAATGAAGTATTGATACATGCTACACTATGGATGAACCTTAAAAATATCATACTAAGTGAAAGAAGTGACTCACAAAGACCACTTACATGAAATATCCAGAATATACATTATCTACAGAGATAAAGTAGTAGTTGCCCAAGGTTGGGAGGTAGGGGAGAATGAAGAGTAGCAGATAAGAGGTATGGAGTTTCTTTTCAGGGTGATGAAAATATTCTAAACACAGATTATGGTGATGGCTTAACAACTGTGAATATTCTAAAAACCATTAAATTGTATTCTTGAATGGGTAAATTATGATATGTGAATTATATCTCAATAATGATTTTTTAAAATTGTATCTGGTAGCTTTCTGAGTACAAACATAATGCAAAGCCTTGTTTCTTTCACAACAGTGTCTAAATAATCATTGTTCACTCTAGTGACAGAGTAGCAATATAATTTATGGAAAATACACTAGTAAAATTTTTTAAATCAGCATGTTAAAATAGCTCTGATATGAAATCAGCCTAAAATCTAAATTTTAATTCAGCACCTATTTCAGAATTACAGCCATTCTCTTGGAATCAAAACTTTAACATAGATACATTTTAAAAGCACCTAAACAGAAAATTTATTTGCCCATCCTGCCATTTGGGGGGTGGTGATTTAAATCTGAACTCTACTTGCTTTAAAAATTGTTAATAGCAGTAATAAGGCTGGACATGGTGACTCACACCTGTAATCCTAGCACTCTGGGAGGCTGAAGCTGGAAGACCCTTGAGGCCAGGAGTTCAAGCCTAGCCTGGGCAACAAAGCAAGAACTCATCTCTACAAAAAAGCGTTTTAAAGTTTGCCAGGCACGGTGGCTCAGGCCTATAGTTCCAGCTACTTGGGAGGCTAAGGTGGGAGAATTGCTTGAGCCTAGGAAATTGAGGTTACTGTAAGCTGTGATGATGCCACTGCATCCCAGCCTGGGCGAAGGACAAGACCCTGCCCTCAAAAACAACAACAAAAAAGCAAACACAAAACAGTAACAAGGAGCTAAAGAGATTCGTAACATACATTATATAAACAATGTTAACCTATAAGTATAAAGTATACCTTTTGATTTCTTGTCCTTTTTGCTTCGGAGATTCACCTCCATTCAGGATCTGTTCTAAATTCTTTGTTTCTACGGATCCATTTGGTTCTGAATTAGATAGTCCAAGTAATGATCTTACCCGCTGAGACCGTACATCTAATATCGTATCTGTGTAACCTACTTCCTGAAGATACCTATAAGAGAAAATTAAAATTATTAAATTTCACATCCTGTTACACACCTGCCAGACTCAAAATCACATCAAGGTTTTTTAGAAAAACCTATAATCCTATAAAATATACTCCTTCTTTGTCACAGTATCTTCCTTCTCTATAGACTAGTTCCAGTTCTCAAACTCCTGGCCTCAAGCAATCCTCCCACCTGGGCCTCCCAAAGTGCTAGGATTACAGTAGTGAGCCACTGTGACCAGACCAGACTAGTTCCAGTTCTAAGAGAACAATGTCCATCACAAATCAAAATTTAAATTAAAAAGCATAAAGTATGGCTAAAATTGATTAAGAGTCAATTATCTTGAAACCTAAAAAGCCTTAGTGTCTTAAAAAGCTTTTAGGAGTTGATTTGTGGGTTTGTGTATTTTTTAATGTCTAAGGAGTGGTAGACAAGAAGCAGAACTGAACAATAGAGCAGCAATATGCTAAGTTTAGACCAAGTTCTTAATCAGAGATTCATGGACCAGCTAATTCTCCTTCTAGGATCTAAGATCCTATAGTACTTCTCTAGTCCTGAGGTTTTCAAGCTTTCTCTGTGTCCTAGGATCCAGAACGAGACTGGAAAGAAGGGACCAGATCACAATATACACATGAGTTGTAAAAGGCTTTATGTGACAAATTAAAGTATTTAGGAGGCTAAGGAAGGATGCTAAAAAGTAGTCTTAAATACTGCTAAGCAGAAGAATAGAAGACTTTTAGGCTAAAGCTAAAAGCAGGGAGATTGGTTAAGACACCAACACAGCAAGAAGTAAAAGCAGAGAAGAATAAATGTAAGAAAATAACATATAATATTTCTGATTTGATGTCCAAATAAATGTGGCAGTAGATTGAAAGATGTGAGAATTTTGGGCAATTTTCAAGTTTCTAGTTTGGGTGGCTAGATGATGGTTCCACTCAATGAAACAGGGAACGAAAGTCAGAATCAAGTTTATAGAGTATCTAGAAGACAATCATGTGTTGTCTGAAAGAAAAATCAAGTGACAGTGTTTACTAGGCAGATGGATGAGACACATCAAAAGTTCAGAAGAGACTGGGGTGGATATACAGATTTGGGCCATTAATCTTTGGTAGTATTTGAAACCATGAATTTAAATGAAATCATTCAGAGAATAAGCATAATAAGAAGAGAAAACCTGGTGACACAAACATCTAAAGGGCTAGAAGAATAAAAGAAACTCAAAGGAAAATGAAAAGAAAATACTATGAAAATTAAGGGGAAAAATTACAGCAGAGAGTGGTGTCATGGGAGCAAAAATAAAAGTTTCAAAAAGGAATAGGGAATGTCAAATTTTTCCAAGATATTAAATATGAACAAAAAAGGTCTTTTGAACATGTTTATGATTGCACCTTCAGAGGAACACCAAAATGGAAAACAGACTGGACAGCTGAGATATGAACAAGAATGAAGACTACAAAGATAAACTATCCTTAATGAGTTTGGCTATAAAATCAAAGGGAAAGAGAAAGGTGAGAAGAAACAGACTATAAATCCAGGCAACAGATTAGACATTTATAAGAGAAATACTGTACAACTATTTCTCTACAGCTGTCCTCACTCTTCCTCTAAAATATGCAATCCTCTTTTTGGGGAACAGCTCCTACAACACTCTAACCATCTGGTGTGAATGAACTGCCAAGATCTCATACAACCCAGGTAAAAATGACTGACTCATAGGCAGTTATTTGATCAAGTCAAAAAAATTCTACTCCTCAGAAATTGTTCTCTCTTAAAACGGGGTACTCTGCCATATGGAAAAAAGTGATTTTCAGTAGAAGAGAATAAGGCTGGTACAGAGTAGAGTAGAAAACCAGAGAATATGAATGTATCCTTGCTGTTTCCAGTCTCTTGAGCAGTCCTCCAAGCTACCTCAGCTCTTGACTTTCTGATACTTGATTGGTCAGCATTTCCTTCAATGCTGTTAGTTATCCCAGCATTTTTCCAATCAATCTTCCTTTTGTTTAAGCTTTAGCCACTTATAGTAATCCAGATTTGATAAACATCTTCTTGAATGGAACATAAGAAATTGAGGTAATAGATATGAGGTTTAAATATATTTACAAAAAGAAAGCAAAAAGTTAAAGGAGTTCTCACCTGATGGCCTTTATATTTTCAGTAAAGTAGAGCCTGAGATGCTCTAGTAAGAGTAAGGAGTGGGCTGAGATGTGGTTAAAGTTTAGAATAACCACTGAGGACAATGGGAGCAGGGGATGATCAGGGTTACAGAGAAAAGCTCTCTGAAAAGTTTGGATAGGAAACCACAAATATATAATGGCATTCACATGATTCTGTAATTTTAGTCCAAGAGTTAACTAGTAAAGGAAGCAGAGTAAAACTGAATTAGGGCTGGGGTTTTATGCCAGGTTTAGTAAAATGATTAGTGTGGAAGGAGTGAGCAGCGGGCAGCAAGAAAGCTAAGAGTATTAGAAAAGTGCAATGGATTATGGGCTTCATGCTGGAGCTAAGAAAACAGAAATAAAATTAAAGCAACCATAGATAGATGGTAAAGAAAATGAAGTAGTCAAGAATCTAAAGATCAAAGTAAGGTCAGAGGGTAAATAACATGAGAATTGGAGTGACAGAGGTAAAAAGAACACATGATGACTACTCAAATTATGGAATATTACAGAGGTAGTACAGTTTTAGGCAGTAAGATCAAAAGCCTGACCAAACATTTCACAGAGTTACTGAACTAAGGTAAAGATATTATTCAGAGTTGAGAAGGTTAAGTAATTGTAAATTACCCAGGTTAACAGTAGGGGGCAAATTCCAAAGTTTTCAAAATATAACAAAAAGAAAAAAATACGTAAAAAGGTAATAAATAAGATTTGCCCCAGAAGTATCGATACTGACAATACAACAAAGAAATCAAACATCAAAAGGGTTCCTTAAAAATTAAAGGAGGATTTAGCAATCTACTTCTGAAAAGTTTCAGATGACCTAGTCCAGAAGGAATTTCAGCTACATTCCTACACTAAAACTAGTCACACTCCCACTTAAAAGAGAAACTAAATGTGTAAATTTTGCACTGACAGGGATGGAGAGGTCTAGAAGCATGAACTCTATATTGTTTTTGTTCTGGCCTTCGAGTCATCCAGTCTTGGAGACATTCTACCCTGTAAATAAGAAAACATCATCATCCTGAAACTCAGAGAAAACAAACTTTTAAAAAGATCCAAGTTATCTACAAAGCAAAAGAGCAGCGACACAAAAAACATACACATTGTCCCACTACAACTAAATGACTTTTTACTTGCAAATTAACTTAATGTAAGTACTTTCATACCTATATCCTTAAAGAAAGCTGAAAATAAATCATTACTCACTGTCTTAACAGCTGTCTGCCTTGCTTCCACGTTAACTGGCTATTCTGGGGTGCTGTGGGAGCCTCTGTGTCTTTGGTTTCTTCTAAAAATTAAAAAAAAAAAGAAGTTTTACATGCTTATTTCAACTCTTATAAATACTGCTAAAGTTTTCTTTGGGATTAATTCCTAAAAAACAAAACAAAACAAAAACCTAAATATTCCTAAATATTTCCTAAAAACAGGAAAAAATTAACTTTTAATTAGTTACTGTGGGTCACTCATTTGAATTGTGCTTGTCCCAATAACCCAATCACTTAGATACTACCCTCTTCATCTTAAAATTAGAAAAACCTAGTGTACTAGGGATTCAAAAATCAAAGCCCCAGGCTTTGAGATGAAATTATGAAGATAATTAGATTTTTTATTAACTACTAGAATTCTGCTGAATTGATTGCTTTTGAAATTAAAAAGCTGTATTACATAAGCTATTCAAAACTCAAGACTAAGATATTAGGTATATATAAAAATACTGAATAACTTATTTGAGTCTGTACCAGTAGATGTTAAGTCTATACAAGACTTTAGCCAATTTTACTTTTGTTAACTAAGAGTTAAACCAGAAAATAGTTTTTACTACAGGTAAAGAGTCATGTTTTATTTGCAAATAATGAAGTGTACGCCAAAAAAAAAAAAAAAAGTTTAATAAACAGTGTAATTGCAGGTGAGTTAAGCTCTCAAATAGTATCTCAAGTGAAATTTAAAAACTACTTATTGGCACTTATGTTACAGAAATATTTTCTCATAAATTCTCATTATTACGATAATGACAGTGAAGAAGAGAGGGGCTTGGAAAGTCAACCCCCACACTAAATGTTGAGAACTCTTAGAATGGCTCACAGTCATTGTTAGGCTCCTAGACTCCTCAAAGTCACTTAATACTTACTGGTAATAATTAAAGTATCCTCTGTAGCCATTACTCCTCTAACCCTAACAATCACATTATTAATAACTTTTTATTCTTCTCTCAACAAAAGCACACCTTTGATTTCTAGAAATAATTCTTTTTCTAATAGTCCCACTGCTTATTTTTCTGTTTACAATTAGTTCTATTTATAACACTTCACTTTTTAATCACATATACCACGTAACCACTGAAGGAAAAAAGACATTCAAAAAAAAAGAAGAAGAAATATAATTGCCCAAAATCCTATCACCAAGAGTTAACAACTGTTAGTACTTGAGAGTTTACTATTCCATATTTTCTACATGAAAATATATACATGACTAATATAACACTTCCTTTAAAAAAATGAGCCAATGTGTGTCCTGCACTATAATCTGCTTTTAATACTTAATGTATCTTGAATATTCTCTATATGGCAGTATAGATTAACATAAAAAAGGATTAAATAATATTCTACAGAAAGTCTATACTTATTTAATTAATCCCCTAATGTTGAAATTAGTTTCCATTTTCTCACTATTGTAAATGTTGCTAAGGATATTCTTGAAGTACATCAAATATATAGCTCAAAGACTCTTTGAACACGCCCATGTAATCAATACCTAAATGTAACAAAACATTATCAGCATCGCTAAAAGCTTTCTTGTGCCCTCCAGTCACTAGCCACTCTAAAATGGGTATCACTACTACCCTGATTTTTTTTTTGAGACAGAGTCTCACTCTGTTGCCTAGGCTAGAGTGCCCTGGCATCAGCCTAGCTCACAGCAACCTCAAACTCCTGGGCTCAAGTGATCCTCCTGCCCCAGCCTCCCGACTAGCTGGGACTACAGACATGCACCACCATGCCTGGCAATTTTTTTCTATATATTTTTAGTTGTTCAGCTAATTTCTTTCTATTTTTAGTAGAGACAGGGTCTTGCTCTTGCTCAGGCTGGTCTCAAACTCCTGAGCTCAAACGATCCACCTGCCTCAGCCTCCCAGAGTGCTAGGATTACAGGCGTAAGCCACTGCACGTGGCCAATACTACCCTGATTTTTAAATGTACATTTTTAAATGTACAACAAAGGGAGCATTTTGACATATTTGGATACAATCTCTTTTATAAGGTTAAGTTAGGCTATATATACTTGTACTGAGGGAGGGATATAAACACTTGCATGTCTTGTACTTCTATCAAATCAATATTTTGCACATTTTCTTTTTTACATTGATCTATCTGTGGGAATACAAAAGGCAACATTGTTTCACTTAATATTACATCCATATATACTTTGACGTAAATAATTTTATACCATTTTATTTGCTTAACATATTTTTGTCAGTCTTTCTTTTGTTTTCCACTAGACATGTTGCATAGCTGTTTTTTGTCTGTTTGTTTGTTTTTGAAGAGACAGGGTCTCATTCTGTTGCCCAGGATGGAGTGTAGTAGCATCATCATAGCTCACTACAGCCTCCAACTCTTGGGCTCAAACAATCCTCCTGCCTCAGCCTCCAGAGTACCTGGGAATGCAAGTGTGCACCACCATGCTCAGGTAATTTTTTTTTTTAAAGAGACAGGTCTTGCTACATTGCCCAGGTTGGTCTTAAACTCATGGCCTCAAATGATCCTCTCACCTCAGTGCAGGGATTTATAGCCCTGCGCTACTGCACCCAGCTGTTTTCCAGTAAACATCCTGAATAGTTTTTCTACACAAGTAAAAACATTTTACTTTGCGGTTATTATGTCTCACGTAAATAAGTTACTTTGATATTATTTTATTCCTCAACTTGAGGAATTCCAGGTACGATGTGTATGTAACTAGCCTCCTTCCTCATATTACAAAGACCAAGCCCTCTAGTTCTAGAAAGTGTTTACTTATTTTCTGATTATTGTGGCAATACTGGAAAGAAAATGAGTCAAAGAAAAGCTCTGAATCCATCAGGTTTCTTCTGGTGAAGTCACTGTACTCCCTCTAACTGTAATAGGACTACTGTAGTAAACAAAGTTCAAAATATATAGACCTTCTTTGTATTATTTATGCTTGCTTTTCCATGGAGATCATAATATAGTTTCCTCACATTCAAATGAGCCTTCATAACCACTAAAAAGCCACATTAAAGAAAACCTATGCCACTCCCATCTTGGTCTCTTAATTTTATATATATAACAACTGGAACAAATAATAAATAGTTTTGCTGCAAAAAGAAAGCAGACAAAAAAATAAATCCACTGTAGGCTGTACATATGGTATACGTTTCTGCCAAGTTCTAAGTATTTAATATTGGACTAAAAACCAATTAACTAAATTTTTACTATAACACCTAACTTTAAAAATTCACATATAAGTTTTGTTTTTCCTACCATATATGTGCTTTATTAGGTATGAGACAACTATAGAAGGAGATGAAAAACTGTATATCCAAATAAAGAAGGTTTTGTGTTTTTTTTGTCTTAGTAACTAGCAACCAAGAACAATACAGCTTTTAATTTGCACTATCAAAAATGTGCATATAACTGAAGTTCTAGACATATCTGAGAAATAAGAAATTGCTAGTAATATTCCCAAATCCTAATCAAAATATTGTCCACTCTTTCTATTCAAATTATAATCACACACAGCCTTAAAATTAGCATTCAACAGTTAGCCCTCTCCTATATCCAGTCTCTTCCTTCACTGCATAATTGTTCATCAGATACTACTCTCACACTCACTACCTGTTTTGTAAAGAACAAAGCCAACTGAAGAAAATTTTTTCCTTCTCTCCTATTTGGCTAACTCTGTAGTTGCCAAACCCAGTCAAATTTCCAATATGTTTAGGACTAAAATGAGTTAATTAGAACTTCTTCAGATTAAATAATAATAATAGTTTAAATAATAATAATAGTTTAAATAATAATAATAGTTTAAATAATAATAAAGTTTATACAGACTGGGAAAAGAATTATCCAGGTAGAAAACCAGCTATTCCATTAGGTTCTAGCTCTAATTACTACTAAAAATACATCCACAGTTCTACACAGGTTTCAATGCAAGGAAAATAGGACAAGTAAGCTCAGGATTGAGAAGTAACTACTTACCTTTATTTATTTAATATTTTTCCCAAATTCTAAGTAGTCTTTACAATAGTCAATCATCTGTCTAACTAATGCTATCAAAGCAAAACAGGGGTAAAGACAACATGTCTGCTACATAAAAGAGACCTTTAAAAAAAAGTAACAAAAGCATCAAGTTTACCTGATTCAAAGGTTGGCATTTTCAAATCACCTTGGTTCAGTTCTGTGCCGTATTTTAATTTGTGGTATTTTGCCCTGAAAATTTAATAATACATTGTTAAAAAAATAATTTTTTCCTTTTGTGACTATTACTATACATTACTCCAATAACAAAACATTAAGATGAATGTTTCTTTAAACTTTATTTGCAAAGAACACCGAAGAATGTACCACTATAAAAAAAGAAGTAAATTTCCCAAGTAACACATATATCCAAGTGAAGAAAAAATTTCCCTGATCTTTTTAATTCCAAAATTTAAATTCTATAATAAAACACATTATTTTAACTTAACTTTTAAATCTCTTTTGCTTTTCTTTTCCTATATACGAATCTATCAAAATATCATCTTCTATGTGGACAAGGATTTTAGAAAGCTGCTAAATACACTGTACAATGGTATAAATGAGAATACTATTGTTCTACTTGATTTATAAGAAAATGAAGCACACATACCTTTCTTGTTTTAATGCATACTCTAACATCTTTATTCTTCTTACTAAATCCTTCTTTAAGTTCTCCTGACCTTTTCTTTCCCCTTGTAGAAATGCTATCCGGGCCTAAAAATATAAAAGATACATTACTTTCATTTTTTCT
>VSMD01116717.1:0-11716 GCA_008750895.1 Mirza zaza | reverse complement strand
ACTCATAATTTCTTAACCAAGAGGTAAAGGCAAAAGTTATTTTGTTGTTTTTTTTTTGTTTTTTTTTTGAGACAGAGTCTCACTTTATTGCCCAGGCTAGAGTGAGTGCCGTGGCGTCAGCCTAGCTCACAGCAACCTCAAACTCCTGGGCTCAAGCGATCCTCCTGCCTCAGCCTCCCAAGTAGCTGGGACTACAGGCATGTGCCACCATGCCCGGCTAATTTTTTTTTTCTATATATATTAGTTGGCCAATTAATTTCTTTCTTTCTATTTATAGTAGAGATGGGGTCTCGCTCTTGCTCAGGCTGGTCTTGAACTCCTGAGCTCAAACGATCCGCCCACCTCGGCCTCCCAGAGAGCTAGGATTACAGGCTTGAGCCACCGCGCCTGGCCAAAAGTTATTTTGTTATAATTTGTTCATTCTTCATCTGTGTCTGTATCTACATCACTTTCTTCATATTTTAGATCATGGCTTTGTATACAATGTGCTTGTTTCACTTAAGCTTAGATCATAAAATATTTTGGAAAACAATTGAGTACATCTCTAACATTCCTGCATATGGTCACAATTCATGTCACCAGTGCATGGGGCAGTGGATACCATGTGGCCAGATAGGCCTGGGTTTGAATCCCAGCTCTATCTACCGCTCACTGACTTAGCCGGGTGACCTTGGGCAAGTCACATAACCTCCAAGTGGCATCTGTGAAATAGAGGCTCACATGCCTAATTCACAAGCTCATTTGAAGATTAGAAATATATGTGTAAAGTGCCTGGTGCTTTAATAGCCCGGTCACATATATTTATTATTATTTAAATTGCTTCCATTTTCCACTGTTATAAATAATGCTTCAGGGAACATCTCTGTGCATAAATCTTTCTCCACCACTAAGATTATTTCCTTAGGATAGATTCTTAGGAATTATGAGACCAAAGAGCCTGAATATTTTTAGGTCTCCTTATACATAACCCCAAATTGTTCTGAAAGTTTTATCAGCATTTTAAATATATCGTTCCTGTTTTGATAGAGAAGTGGTATCTGATCGCTGTTTAGACTTGATGATTAACGAGACTAAACGTACTAAACATTTTCCAAAGTGATTATTAGCTACTTGGTATTCAGTAGCAGTTGGCTCTTGTCCACCTCCTCATCTTATGTGAGAAAAGCAGGGTCCCTCGAAGAGAAACAGCTTGGCTGGGCTTCATACAATTAGTTTTCTCATTAATTAATTTGCCAAATATGTATTAAGCACCTCCAGTGTGCCAGGGACTCTGTTGGGCCCCCGAGAGGGACACGGGACAAAGGCTTCTCCCCCAGGGGGCTGCAGCCTAGTGGGGAGACGGCTGGTAAACAAACTGACGGAAAATAATAAATAATCAATGGAAAATAATTATACTTAGTGAAAGCTATGTTCATTCCCAAATCTTTAATTGGGCCATGAGTATGAGCCAGACACCGGGGACCCACTAAGGATCCCAAGAGACAAAGCCCTGTCCCCACAGAACTTAGCAGAACCAAGGCTGTGCCGGGCTCCTCCTGACTATGTCCCCTGAGCAGGACTTCACAGCAGGGAGGCAGGTGACACAGGGAATCTAAGAAGCCTGTCTCTACCATCCAGCGCTTCTTCCGGTGTTAGTCGGGGCCCTCCCAGAAGCAGATGCCAAGTGAGAGATGTTTACTAGGGGGCAGTCTGGAGGGGAAGGGGAGGGAGCTGGGAGGTGGGCAGAGCTGCCCGACCAGTGTAGGTCTGACCCCTGCAAAGGAGAGGGAAGGAAGGGAAGCTGGGTGGAGGAGCAGCACAGTTCTGAGAAAGTTTGGCAAGATGGGGAGTCTTGAAGCCAAGGTACCCATCGAGGAGCCCCAGGTCTCCCAGGAGTGTGCCCACCTTGGTATCCCTGCTGTGCTCCAGCTGGGAGCACCCATGGGAAATGCAGCCTCTGGATTTCAGACACAGCAGCTCTAGCCATCAGTCACAGCTCTAGCCTGTGCCCCCACAGGAGCTCTGAGCAGCACGTGGTCACCACATCCAGCATCTCCCCGATCATGAAGGGACACTGGCTGTCGATCAGACAGCTGCCTGCCAGAGGTTGCCCCACTCTCTAGAGGTCATGCCAGTGAGGCCCTGCCTCTAGCCAAATGGTCCTTTTTCTGGCCTAGGTAGATAGGGAATGGAGAAGAGCTCACATGCTATTAATGAGACCGGGCAGGCCAGGCACAGTAGCTCACGCCTATAACCTTAGCACTTCGGGAGGCTGAGGCAGGAGGATTGCTTGGGGCTAGGAGTTTGAGACTAGCCTGAGCAACATAGCAAGAACCCATCTCTACAAAAACATTTTTTAAAAATTAACTGGGCATGGTGGTGCATGCCTGTAGTCCCAGCTACTCAGGAAGTTGAGGCAGGAGCATTGCTTGAGCCCAGTGAGCTATGATCATGCTGCTGCACTCCAGCCGAGGCGACAGAGCAAGACCACATCTCTAAAAAAAATTTAAAAATGAGCCCCAGGCTGGGCACGGTGGCTCACGCCTGTAATCCTAGCACTCTGGGAGGCCAAGGCGGGCAGATTGCTTGAGGTCAGGAGTTCAAAACCAGCCTGAGCAAGAGCGAGACCCGGTCTCTACTATAAATAGAAAGAAATTAATTGGCCAACTAATATATATGGAAAAAATTAGCCGGGCATAGTGTTGCATGCCTGTAGTCCCAGCTACTTGGGAGGCTGAGGCAGCAGGATTGCTTGAGCCCAGGAGTTTGAGGTTGCTGTGAGCTAGGCTGACGCCACGGCACTCACTCTAGCCTGGGCAACAAAGTGAGACTCTGTCTCAAAAAAAAAAAAATGAGCCCCAGCAAAGCACAGGGTAGGGGAATCATCTCCAGGGCAGACAATACCAGAGGGGGAGGCCACATCTGCCCCAAGGTCTTGTTTTAACTCAGCCAACAGTCGTTGAGCACCTACGATATAGAGAGCCACTGGATGTCATTGCTACCTTCTCGTGCCTGTCCCCACACTTTGGACTGCATAATCCATAAGGCAAGGGACTAAAACAGCCCCCTCTGCTTTGATGTCTGTGTTTGTATTATAAAGAACGCTTGTTTGGGAGTCAGACCTGCGTTCTAATCTTGATCTCGCCACCTCCTTGCTGTGTGACTTTAGACAAGTTACGTAACCACCATGAGCCTCAGCTGCTGGGTGCTACTTAAGACCATGCGGCCTTGGCATCTTCTGATGAGCAAGACATTGCACAATTGAACCTCAGAGGCCCTCTGATCCTGCTACCCTGGGCAGACGAGACTTGGGGTGGACTGAGGGTGGGACATGGCTGCGTCCCAGACTGGACCGTCTTCTCACCCTTCTCTTGTCTGCTCAGCTGCCACCCAGTAACCGGAGCTTGCACCTGCCAGCCAGGCTGGTCTGGCCACCACTGCAACGAATCCTGCCCTGCTGGCTACTACGGCGACAGCTGCCAGCTGCCTTGCTCCTGTCGGAACGGCGCCGACTGCCACAGCATCACTGGGGGCTGCACTTGTGCCCCAGGCTTCATGGTAAGACCAGAGGGGACCCCATGGGCTTCCTCATCCCCACCGGCCAGCTCCCCGCTCCCTGTGCCATCAGGGGTGCGGCCGGCACCCTGGGTGAAGAGTGGGAGTGCCTCCTTGGGTCACCCTCAAAGGGTAGAGTCTGTGACTATAGAGCCCTGAGGCTGTTCTCCAAGGGCTGGGACTTGTCATTGCAAAGGTGACAGCAGGAGGGGCCTTCCGTCACGCTCTGGCTTGGAAACACTGGCTGTCTTCCCTACCCTTACGCACGCAATATTTTCATGTCATAATAGCCACAGTGCATATATACAGTGTGGCATTCTGCTCTTTCACCCGAGTTCCTACGTTGCTGCTTGGGCTTCTTAATTATCATTTTAAATGGCTGCGCAGCACTGCAGGAGCCGAGGTACCCGGTTTACTCAGCCGTTCTCTTGTGCGGAATATTGTTTCCAGTGTTCACAGCGAATGTTGCAACGAGCATCTTCATACAAATAGCTTCTCCCCCCTTCTCCTATTAAATTATTTCCTTAGGGTGAATTCCCAGGGTCAGTGGGCATAATATATTTATGGTTTTTGATGGATGTTGCCATATTACTTTCCTCGAGGGTTATATAAATCTATACTGCCACCAGTCGGGTATGAATGTACCTATTTCAGAGTAACTTTGCTGACATTTTCTTTTTTAATTTTTGCTAATTATATAGGTAGAAAATGGCTCCTGAATGTTGCTCTAATTTGCATTTCTCTAATTACTGAGGGGAGTGAACATTTGCCCCACACGTTTGTTTACTATTTGTATTTTCTCATGAATTATGCTGGTCTTTATGAGGTTTGATTCTGGGAGATTTGACATTGGGAATGGAATCCTGTTCAAAGGTGGGGCATGCCCCCTGGGTATGAGGACCCAAACGTTTTGGGGTTCCCCATTGCCATAATTTTTATTGTGCTATAGGAAATGGTTTGTGCAGTTGAAAGAACTGCACACGACCTGGTCTTTGGAACAAGACCTGGGTCACATCCTGAACTATCCTCCTCACCTAATGTGTGACCCTGGCCCAGTGGCTTAGCCTCTCTTAGCTTCTGTTTCCTCACCTGTGAAATGGAACACCTGCCTTACAAGGTTGCCGCCGGGTGCAGAAATGGAATCTAAAGAGCACGTTGTAGCAGCTTCTCAGATGACAGTGAATTTGCCAATCACCTGTGGCCCTTGTTAATTGCAAGTTCTGATTCGGCAGGTCCAGAATGGGGCTTGAGGGTGTGTGTTGCTAACAAGCTCCCAGGTGATGCGGATGCTGCTGGTCAGTGGTCCTCATTTGGAGTGGGAAGGTGATACGCAGCCATGGTTCTCAACCTGGGGATGCACATTGAAATTACCCAGAAAGCTTCACAGACAGTGGTGCCTGGGCCCCGCTCCCAGGGATTCTAACGCATTTGGTCTGGGTGTGGTCTGGCTGAGGCCAAGGTGGAGATCCAGTGATCTACAAGGAAGCCCTTGTCATAATGGGCATAAGGGTTTGCCTGGTGACAATGTCATTTAAGGGCAGGTTGCCCCTAGTCTGCAGGGCAGGGCTCAGGACTAAAACACTATTCAGCTCCCTCTTCCTCCTCCCCAATGCAGACAAAATGGAGTGAAAATGAACTCTCTGGCATCTTTGAAAGGGAAGGAAGTCTGTTCCTCTTAGAGGAAACCTCTCTGATTTACCTTTGTTGGTGTGAGTTTTTGTCTATAACTTCTACAGAAAAATGGAAATGCCCTAGGTTTTGAGTTAGGGTAGGAGAGAATAGTTGGGAGTAAAAATCTCACATAGCCAAGTGACTAGGGGACTGAAGCTGACTGCACCAGACAGCTAGTGGGCATCCTGACCCTAGTCCGGCTTGGCTGCTGGGATAGTTCTGTGACTTTGGACATCTGTGGGTGCTGAGCACATGGGAGGAGAGGAGCCTGTAATATCTCTAAGATGGGCTACCGTGTGGACTCCAGGGGCCAAGTCAGGGAACACACCCTTCTGGGGGAAATCAGGGACAGTAGGAACAAGGTGTGTGCACAGATGGGAGGGGCTCGTGGAGGGTCATCTATGGGCCAGCTGAGAGTCTCACCTCCCTCCTCCTCCTTCACCTCAGTGCCTGCCTAGTCACTGCTCCTCAGAAAAAGGGACAACTAGGGCCAGGGGAAGCTGGTGTTTGTTTGCCCCCTGTCCCCAGGCCAGGCCCCTGCCTCTCTTCCTCCCACCTGGGATGCAAATGACTTCTGTCCTTAAACGCTGGGGGACTTGGTGCTTGTCAGAATCATCTCACTGTGGAGCCCCGCCTGCCTGGGGCCTGGGGCTAAGACAGATTGTGAGCCAAGCTGCCTTGGTGAGACCAGTGAACTCCCATCCATCTCCCGACCAGCCTCATTATACCTGGAAAGGCTCTTCTGGGGCCCTGTGGGATGTTGGGCAGGGGCTTCTGGCGGTGGCTACAGAACAGTCACTTGTTCTCAACCAGCATGACTCATTCCTGCACGCACCAACTCCAAGGGGGAAGCCATTACTCTTCGCCCCAGCATCTGAGTGAATGCCACGTCCCAGTTAGCCAGCTCTGGCCAAAGTGCGGGCAATTAGCAGAGCAGATTCAGCTGAGACTCTCCCCAAAGTCTCCCACAGTCGGTAATAATTAGCAGTGCTTTTGTTTGTTGGTTGGTTTGTGAATTTAGGTACCCTGCCTTTTTTCTCAAAAGATTTTAAGATGGGAAATTAGTTAAGGACTAATTAAAAAAGCCTTTTTCTAGGTGTCGGGAGAACTTCATCCTAGGCTCAATAACCTTGCACATGTCACTTCACCTTGCTGGGCCTCAGTTTCCTCATCTGTAAGATGGGAGGAGTCAGTCAGTCTTGCCTGCTGTCAGTAAGTAGCCAACATGGCAATGGATGTGAGGCTACATCCTCAGCTGTCCCCTCCCACCAGAGCTCTCTCTGCCAAGTGCTCCTTAGGAAGGATGTTGGAGGCTGGGTGTGATGGCTCATGCCTATAATCCAAGCACTTTGGGAGGCCAAGGTGGGCGGATTGCTTGAGGCCAGGCATTTAAGACCAGCCTAAGCAACATAGTCAGACCTCATCTCTCCAAAAAATATAAAAATTAACTGGATGTGGTAGCATGCACTCAGGAGACTGAAGCAGGAGGACCGTGCTTCAGCCCAGAAGTTTGAAGTCATAGCAATCTATGACGATGCCACAGCATTCTAGCTTGGGCAACAGAGTGAGACTCTGTCTCAAAGAAAAATAAAAGGAAAGATAACATTTGAGAAGGGAAAAAGGAAGGAAGGGAGGGAGGATATTGAGACAGCTTTATGAAATCGGACTCTCGGAGGGCTGAAAATGGTCTAGACTCAACTATCCTGCCTAGACTTGAATCCCCTCAACTGTTACAAGGAAACGTTGCTGTGAGAACGAGAAACTTCATATGGAAAGTTCATAGCTCAGTGCCTGAAATACAATAGACAGTTGGTATTATAATACCATAGACATATGATAGAAACACAATAGACAGTAGCAATTATTAGTAAACTATGAGTGTACTGAGAGATCGTTACTTCCCCCAAGCCCAGCACCCCCTAGGAAAGTGTCAGGATGAGCTGTACTGAGAGATTCCTGATGGATCAGAGCCTGGAACGTGCACAACTGTGTTCCAGGCAGGGCCACCCAAGCACCAGTGGGTCACCCTGAATGGTCGTCTCAGAAGGCACCGTGGAGTGACACGCTTGTCAGTGTTTGGGGAATGGAGATAGGGATGGAGGTGGAAGGAGAGTCTGGGCCTGTTACATGCTAGCTTGACAGCAGCAGAGGAAGCACTTGGGGCATGAGTTGGTGAATTGCACTGGGGCTGCCTGGTTGGGGAAAAGAGCCTTGGGCTAGAAAACAAGAAGCTGAGTTCATAACTCTAGTTCTGCTAACTTTGTCTATTTCTCATCTACAAAATGATCGTGAAATTCTCTGCCCAACGGAAACAATGGTGTGGGAGCCGGTCACTCTGATGGGAGTGCCTAAGATTGGCAGCAGCGCTGTTTCAGCACCTTGGACAGTCCCATGCGCGGCTGCTCCAAGGCTGCTCTGTGCCCCCTTAGAACCCAGGGTCCTCGCCCAGACCAGGTGGGGGCGGGGGGGAGTGCAAAGTGAGGGGTCACATGACAGAGGAGCTCAGACCAGCAGAGTCCTGGGGTACCTGGAGCGCTGCCCCGTGAGGGATGCCCTAGACGTGAGCCCCGACGCCATGATGGCACCGTCTCTATGCAGGGTGATCAGGAAGTGAGGACCTTTCTCCCCACCCCCACCCCCAACCTAGGGAACTAGCTGACCTGTGGGTGAGGGGACTCAGTGGAGCTGTCCATCCACTTGCAGGTTGGAGTCACATCACTCCTCACTGCCTGCCAAATAAAGCTCGAACCCCAGCCCTTTGTAACCTCCCCTCCCTAATCTCCCACCAAGTCCTGCCGCAGACTGTGTGGTGGCCATGCACAACTCACTTTTCCCTCAAAACAGTATAGTAGTTTGAGCCTGAAACTGCTAATAGTACTGCACCCCGCATACACTATTTTTTCCTAGACGTGCATACCTACGATAAAGTTTAATATATAAATTAGGCATAGTGAGAGATTAATAACTAAAAGGAGAATAATTATACTGTAATAAAAGCCAAGCAACTGTGGCCCCTTTCCTCCTCAAAATATTTTCTTGTATTGTACTCACCCATTTTCTAAGCGCAGTTGACCTCAGGCAGCTGACACTCCAGGAAATTGAAACCGCAGACAAGGAGGGACTACTATATCTTCTCCAGGGCCTCTGTGCCTTTTCTCAAGCTTTTCCTTCCTCCTAGAATGCCTTCCCCACAGCCCTTATCACGTCTATGAAAATCCTTCCCGGACTTTCAGGCTGCCTCTTCCATGAAGCCTTCCATGAATGCTCCTCTCTTCAGAATCCCCTGTTCCCACAGCACATGGCTCATACTCAGAGTCTGTCTCCCGGAGGACAAGGACATGTCTCCCTCTAACCCTGCACCTCCTAGCCGCCCCTCCTCCACCGTGCCTACTATGTGAGCATCTTGCTCAACAGACTCTGAAATGAGTGAAATCCTTGGGAGGACCAGTGCCCTTAAAGCAGAAGTTTCCAGAACTGACCTTTATAGGAAGGAACTTCATGGCATTTCCTAAGGGACCTTGCCAGCAGGGGCTTGAAGCTACCCATTGGCTTCTCTGAAATTCAGATAACGAGGCAGCGGCAGCAGGCCTGGAGAGCCGTCTCTTGACACCCTCTCTGGCTTCTTTGGGCAATGGCATGAGCTTCCACACTGCAAAATACTGTGTCATGGTTATGCAGAGACTCTGGAGCCAGATTCCCTGCCTTCAAATACCAGTTTTCTGCTTAGTAGCTGTGTGACCTTGGCCAAGATACAGTACCTCTCTGTGCCCCTATTTTCTTATATGTGAAAGGGAATAACAATAAAGCTCATAGTATTATTGGCTGATTAAGTTAGTTAGTACATATAAAGTGCTTAGAATGCCCAGCGTATTAGTGATCTTCCTCCAAGTGTTAGCTGTTATTACTGTTGTTGTTGATGCTGTCACTGTAGCTGCCACTGTCATTTACCCCAAGGGGCTCCCACTTGAGGGAACTGACTGGTCCCGGCCGGAGTGCCCTGTTTGGGGGTACGGGTGGAAATGGGGGTGTGAGAGATGGAGCAGCGTTAGTCGAAGCTTCCTCCTGGCTGGGGTCTGCGAGGTCGCCAGGAACTCCCGGGTTCCCAAGAGCAGCTGCAGAACTAAGAACAGACTTTCTCGGCGCAGAGGGGAGAGGGCCAGTCCCTCAGCCCCCCACGCTCCTCGGCTGAGCAGCTTTCCTTTCCTTAATTAAGGCCTCACCTAGGCGGCCAGCCTGATGGGGCCGCCTCTGCTGCTCTAGGACTAATTGCTGTCACCTTGGCGCCTGCAGGGAAGCGCCTGTGAGGTGACTGCCAGGGCTGCAGAGGCTTGATTTCCCAGACCCCCCTCTGTCCAGTCGCCGCCTCCCGCAGCGTGGAGCTGTGTGGCTGGGAGATAAGGGGCCCTGTGGCCATTGCTCAGCCCTGATGCTCCTTTCAGTGCCACGGTGATGGGGACAGGCGCGCAGGGGGCGGGGGAGAAGGGCCCCACTGTCCCCTCCCGTGGGATCCGGGGCCCATATTTCTCCCCAGGATGACAGCATTTCTATTACCTTAAAGGGCTCATCTATTTATGCCGCAATTTTTTGAAGCCCTGTCTGCCGTTATTGAACCCTGCACACTGCCGAGGGGAGCGGGCACTCCATCACCCGAATGAACAAACTCGTTTCCGCATTTTTCTCCCCTTTCTCCGAGCGCCGTTGGTAGGTCACACGGCAACCTCAGCCGCTCTGACCAGGGGAGGCAGGAAGGGGGCGAGAGTTATGAAAATCTGGATCAGTGGAGCAGAGATTGAATTTTCCTGCAAGGTTTCTTGTGTCCTTTAAAGGCGTCACCCTCCCCCGGCCCCCTCCAGCTGGGCAGGGTGCGTGTCTGCCTCTTGGGTGGCTCCTAAGCTGGAACCAGGGGGTGAGGACAGGCGCAGCCAGGAGGGACTGCAGACGGAAAAACACAGCCAGGTGACGTGTACAGAAGGCGCGTGCGTCTCCTGTTCTAATTGTTTTGTTCTTCCTCACACTGAGGTCTGCAGACTAATAGCCCTAAGAGCAGAAAACCAGCTTCTCATCCCCTGCCCCCCGCCGTTGACTAATTTCCTAATTATTGCAGTAAAAGATTTTCCTGGATGCTGGCTGGGCATGAGGAATTCACCCTCTAGCTGCCATGCGCGTATGAGCAGAGGAGCATAGACAGCGCAGGATGGCAGAAATGACCCCAAAACACAGACCTGCCCACACACACCACAGTACTCAAATCCCAGCTCTGCCATTGTCGCCGTGTGGTCTTGGTGGAGTTACTCAAGCTTCTCAAGCCCAATTTTTCCATCTATAAAACAGAGTAAATAATAGCACTATGCTATGGTTTCTTAAAATGAATGAATTGGATAAAATATGTACGGTACTTAGAACAAAGCCTGGCACGTGGCAGGTGAATGTTTGTCGCAGTTTATTATGCTGTATGCAGAGAGGACACGCCCAGGACACGCCACAGGCAGAAGGGCACAGACTTTGGGGTCAGACAGGCCTGGGCTGGTATCCCAAGTCAGTCGCTCAATAGCTGCGTGATCTTAGGCCACTAACTCAGTCTCTTTGAGCCCCAGATTCCCATCTGTAAAATGGGTTAATAATGCCCCCCTTTTAGGATCAGTGGGTGCACTGAATGAGACGCCTTGCGTAACACTGTAAGAAACAGAAATTGCTATTCGCAATGATAGAGTTGGAAGAATGCTTAGTGCTTCCATAGCGTACAGTGGAAGAAACCAGGTCAGAGAGGGAAAGTAACTTATCTCAGGTCACACAGCAAATCGTGGCACAGCTAGGATGGAATACAGGTGACATAACTCCCAGTCCAATTTTGTTTCTATGTTGAGTTTGCCGTCCCCAGAGCAGACACCTACTGATTTTTTTTCCTGGGCAGGGGGGCATGGTGGGGCCAGAGGAGTTGCCAGCGGGTTAGATCATGTTGGCAATTAATCCATAGAGCAAAGTAGGGAAAATCGGTTTTATGTCATTAAAGCTGAGTCTAGCCTTCCCCATCTGGGACCCCATGGTTTGCGCTTCATTA
Source organism: Mirza zaza (assembly GCA_008750895.1). NCBI lineage: Eukaryota > Metazoa > Chordata > Mammalia > Primates > Cheirogaleidae > Mirza > Mirza zaza. The sequence continues at coordinate 453 of VSMD01116717.1, read as the reverse complement.
GGGAAAACTGCTGACTCTCCTGCTCTAAAAAATAAATGTTCGCTGTCTCAGACCACCCTCCTTCTGTCGTGCCGCCGAAGTCCTGATCTGGGCCTTCATTAGCGGGGTCTGGGCTGGGGCCAGGCTCTCAGGCCTAGTGCCCGCAGCTCTCTCAGGCAGGCAAGGAAGCTGTTGGGGCAGGTCCGAGGCGTCCGTGCTTTAAATATACCCAGTTTCCTTTCCATCCAAGTCCCTGGCACAGACGGGGCCAGTCCCGACCAGGACCCGCGGGTTCCAGAGGGTGGGGAGCCTCCCTGAAGGGCATAGGAAGTAGGTGCAGAGTGGGGGTGATGACGGGTCACATTTGGAGCACCACGTAACTGCAAGGGCCCTAGGCCAGCAGGCATTCTGCGCCAGGTAAATGTAGTTTAAGCCTCACAGCAGCCCTGTAGGGAGGGGCTCTTAGGACACCCC